>JAFBJT010105776.1:13875-29969 GCA_016785325.1 Chascanopsetta lugubris
GCAGTTCAGAGTGTGAGTTACATGAGCGAGAAGAATTTGTCTCCATTTCCAAAAAGATTTCCTTGGAAAAGGGAAAAGCACAAAGTTCAAAATTTCCTTTACATCTGCCAGCAGGGGGCAAGCATGACTCCCGAAAACATGGTGGAAGTCTACTATCTATCTGATGTCTTCAAAATAAAAGTTTGAGAAATCATTTCACTTAAGGCTTTGATAACAGCATTAAATGTACTAATATTGGTCACTGTACTCACAATATGAAAAGGTGCAGTGTGCACGATTTTGGTCATTCCTCTCACTTCTAAAAATATTACAAAACAATAACATACTGCCGTTTTCATGAACATATAATCACCTAAATGTTTTGAATATTTTACATTTGCCTCAAAGTAGCCCATTAATGTATATTTGCATGAGGAGCAGGTCCTCTATGGAGTTTTAATGACAACTGAAGTCTACCTGCATGTTCAGAGGGGTGAGGTGATGGATACAACATGCAACTTCACCTCTAGAGGTCACCAAATCATACACACTGCACCTTTAAAAACAAGTGCAATATTAAGTGGAGACGAGGTGGCTTGCAGGGGCCAAATGAGTGGCCGGCAGGTTCTGAAAGTTGCAAGTCATCACAGAGTTTGACTTGTAGTCTAAAAATGGCCAGATTAAAAAAAACAAAACAATAATGTTTTCATTGATATGGAAAAAGAATAGTCTAAATGGTAAACGGTGGAAACAATAGGAATTTGCTTGTTTGTTTACTCGGGCAACATTTGGTCAGTGTAACTACACACATGTGGAGATGTGCACACACACACTTCACAGTAGCAGCGTACCCACATAGGCATGTTTGTTTATACTAATATTTCTTATTTAAAGATCGAAATGTAAATTTTAGCATTTGCAAACAAAGCGTCCCTTTGCATTAATCTGCACCCTGGAGGTGAACCCCGCTCTAAACGAGCTAAAGCTATTCCTGATTGTTGTAGCTTTTGTTTGTACTGTGTCATTATTGATATAAAATATATTATTCAATCAATCATTAGGATTCTAAATTTCCATACAGATCTTCAAGCCATTTCATTGAATATGGACTGAAAGTCTGTTTACCTTGTTCTCCGTGTCCTGTGATCTTCCACAGAGCCATTGGGCTGATGATCTGCAGCTCTGACTGGTCCTGATGAAGGAGGTGTCTGTGGAATGTGCCCAATCACAGCGAATGTACACAAAGACAGAGACTGGATTCTTTTTATTTATTTGAGTCTGATCATGAAGCAGTGTAACTGTGTCTGTGTCATCATGAATTTAATGTTTTTTATACGTTTGGAAAAGAAACATTAAATAAATCATTTTTTTCATTGGAGCTATGAATTGTCTGGCAAATACAGCTGAACTAGATTTGCTGTATCAATGGACGACACGCGTGAGCAAATTATATTGTTATAGAATAGTTATATGTTTTATAACACCAATCTGCTAATCATTTAAGGCTTTTTATAGGGTAAAACAATGTCCCATGTTCTCATTGAGAAAATGTGTTTAGAGGTTGTTCAGACTTGAAGATTTACTACAAAACTGACCATTAACCTGAATACGTATTCTTATTTAATAACAGTATATTGTTTGGAAGATTTCTGAAATCTAGTACATTCTGATCTACCAAACATTTTTGTGATACAAAATTAAAAAATGTTTTATCTCTCATTAGTTTACCCTTTCTTTGATGCACGTTTAAAAATCAGTAACATTCAGTTCTGTCGTATACAGGAACAAAGAACCACAAATAACCATATTTCACTTTTTATTAAATGTTGTTAGTAGCACAGACTAATGAAACAACAGAGAAGCATTATTATGCACTGGTTGTCATCATCAAAGCGTTAATCTTCGTGATTAGCATTAAAATAAGAAGCATTTGTTATCTACCTAAATATGTATTAACCTTCATAGTTACACACTTTAATACTAATATTTCATGCTTTATGCTTTTGGTCAGTGCCATTTTATTTTGTTTTTATTTTACCAGGTAAAAATGTTCGAGAACCAACTCTCATTTGCGAACATATAATCATATCATAAAACAAAAATACACAGGTCAACAAGAAAGAAGCATGTAAATCATACATGTGCGTGTGTGAGAACAAGTGTGCCTGAAAATGACACACGTGCTCTCTAATATATGTATTGTGTTACACTTGGGGCAGTGGAACAAGTTTCAAACAGAACACTGACAATACTGCTTTGTAAAGTTTTTTGCTTTGAACAAACATGGCGGCGGGAGTGGTTTGATGGTCCTGACCACTTCCTGCTTCATGCTCCATCTTCACCCTCCGCTCGCTGACTCATGGTTCCATCACAGACATCAGGCAGAACATTGCTGTGACTGGCGTCATCTCATTCATAGTTAATGTGAAGCTAGTGATTAGCGCAGCTGGAACTTTTAGCATTAGTGTGTGATTGTGTGTGATTGTCTCCTCACTGTTGGACAGCAGGCGCCTGCACAGTGATCACCGTCTGACAGGGACAGGACACAAAGAAACGAGACAATCAACAACTGAGTACTTTAAGTTTTAAAGTTAATTTTTCACAATTATCGTGACCCTGAAAATCAGCACACAACATATCAGAAAACAACAATATTTCAAGACGGCAACAATTGAAAAAAAAAAACATTTTTGTAAAGCACAACATTTCACACAAAAGAACATTTCCTAAATTACAGAAGTCGTCGTGTTTTGTGAAATGTGCTTTCTGAAATGTAAATTTGTTTTGTCTTTTCTGCAATGATAGGGATTCCATAAAATATGGTATTGTTTGGTGAAATGTCGTATATGTTTATGTTATATAATGTTTCATAAGAATATAGTGATTTTTGAATGTCAGTGTTTTAAGAATTAATGATATAATAGTGTGTTTTATGATATGTTGTGATTTGTGAAATATCATTGAATTAAACAAAGCAGTGGTTTGCTAAATGATATGTTATGTGAGACGTTATAGTGTTTTGTTAAGCTGTTAAGCTGCTCATTTGTGAAATGTGTTTTTCTGTGAACATGGGTTTTATCAAACAGTGTTGTGTTTTCTGAAATGTCTTAACGTTATGTTGGACAGCATTATGTTTTATGAAATGTTGAGGGCAATGATGGGAAAAAATCTGCTCACCATTTTGGGTGCTGGTGTGCAGCAGTTGATGATCTTGCAGCAGTAGATGGAGAGAGTGACGGAGATGGACAACAGAACGGCCTGAATCAGCATAGACTCAGCATAAAAGTGGGAGTGGGTGCTCTGGATCACAGAGACAGAGAAGAAGGAAATTAGATGAAGAAGGAGGAGCGTCAGGTTTCACGACATTTTGAAAGTATATTAAAATATATCAATTGGATGAAATCAAATCGTTACTGTTACTAATCACCATAATACTCTGACAGATTTCGGCATGGTTCAATGTGCTGTTCTCATGGTAGTAATTCCAGCAGGAGTAGGGCGCGTCCTCCAGCTTCACCAAAGCATTGATCAGGTTGAAGAGGGAAGCACCAATCGCCACAATCTCCATCCCCATACATGCTCTGAGCTGAAACACACACACAGTTAAATAATACTACTATAACCTGCTTCAGGACATGTTCTTTACTTTAAGACATTTCAAAGTCAGAACTATACTGAACGACAGAGGAGTCAGAGAATGCACTCTGATATACAGTACCACTTTCTTACCACTAGAGTGAGCGGTGAGCTACTTCAGGTCCCAGTCTGCCCTCATTCCCATTGGCTGATGTTCCCAGATATTTACACCACTTCCTGTGCCATTTTCAAAGTAAAAGTCTTAGGTCATGTTGCTTGTTGACTGAATCCAGTTGTTTGTTTTAAACAAGGCTTTTACTTTGAAAGCAGGACTGAGAGTTTTAAGGCTTTATTCTGCTGTGTCATCATGTTAATGAATCAGTGTACGTTTACTCCTGCAGCAGTTTCCCTTGATTCAAAACTCATCATTAGTATTTTGATGTATAGTTTCAACTAGTTTTTGTGTGGAATTATATTTATTTTCTGAGGTAAACAGACAAGGCGGAAGGTTCCCTGCCCTCCACCATTGGTTACCACTATGCACTTAAAGGAGTAAACACCCTTCAGTCATGTCAACACCGGAGTCAGCAACTAGCTCCACCCACTCCATCCCTATGACTCATTAGACGGAGGGATTTCCTTCCTGCAGCAGTTCTTCATTTCTCCACACAGACAGTTTCATATGTTTGGTTTGTTTTCAGAAAAGCAGAAGTTACAATGTTACAGTTCTCTTACCGTGGGCACATGGAGGTTCTGTGCTGCTACAGCCACACAGCCTGCGATCACCACCTGTACCACAACAACACAACATGGTCAAGGGAGCCGTGGAATCATGACACCTAATGTTTTATATTCAAATCAACTACAAACAAATGGCATTCGTAGCATCAATCAATCAAAATGTATGAATACAGGCCATATTCACAAAACCCTTTTACACCTCAGTGAGAGGTGAAGGATCCACTTCCTGGACGAACACATTGATCATGTGAAATACCATTTAGATGAAATCAACAAGACAAATGTCCTCAAACAAAAAAAACCCATCAACATTTCCATGAACCAAAATTAATTTTGAAAATGACAGCAATCATTGTGAACTTTTCTGAGTCGTCTTTAAAATAGATTCCTGAATCATCACGCTGTGGTTCAATAGATACAAGTGATATATCAACTACATCTGGTACAATTTGTAAAAAAGGAAGTATTTTGAAAACAGTCCCACACGTTTATAAAAGGAATATATCAAACGGAATCATTTGGTCCTGCATTTAAAGGTGCAATGTAAAAGATTTAGGTGAAATTACTATTTTGTTTTCATAATAAACTTAAAATGTCTCATTGGTGTATATGCCCCTGTATGAATGACTTGGTGTTTCCATAATCAAAGAATGAGCTGTTTATAAAATGAGTAGGTCCTGTCTGTGGAGGCGGCCATGTTTTACCACCCTGTTTAACAGAAGCCCAGACTATATGAGTTTTAATAACTGAAGGCTTCCACGGGTCCTCCTCCAAAAGTAATGTGAGAGCATCTCTGCTGCAACATGTCACTAAATCCCATTTTCCAAATCTTGGTTGACAGGTGATAACAATCCTAATATGTGTGAGAACTATCGTGGTGGTGTAAACAATGAAATATAAAAAGTTATAAGGAATAAACAAAAACATTTCCATCAAAAATTAACTGCCACAGTCCACTGCAGATATACACATATAAAAACAATGAGTGGATGTTGTAATGGCCATGGGTTAGGGTTATCATAACACAACCCAAAGAACTACAAACATGTCTGCTCCATTGACTTTAAATACACACATCTCAACCAGAAATAAAGTGAACCTGTATAAAGTGAGACAGGAGGAACTCACCAGCAGAGAGGAGATGAAGAAGGCCACGTCAGAACTAATCCGACTCACACCACTGGCCAGAAACACACTCACACAAATGATCTGGAACACACTCATACCAATCTGAGTGATCTGAGAGAGAGAGAGGGGGGGGGGGTCAGTTTATTGTGAAACACACACACACACATTCCAACCAAACTAACCTATCAAACCCTGACTTCAACTGACCTCTATCCAACGCGACCCTTAGCAAAACCTGAACCTGACCCCAACTGACCTGAACTGGAACTTAAAACGTACTTTAAAGGTGCAGTGTGAACGATTTGGTGACATCTAGAGGTGAGGTTGCACGTTGTATCCATCACCTCACCCTCACCCTCTGAACATACGGGGGAACCTATGGTCGACTTCAGTTGTCATTAAAACTCAAAAGTTGTTTAGTACGTCCACTCTGGGCTACTGTAAAAACATGGCGGCCCCCGTAGAGAGGACCCCTCTTCACGTAAACATACATTCATGGGCTCATTTAAGGGTAGTGGGAAAATGTAATGTTTAGTTCAATTCACGAAAATGTAAGCATGTCATTGTTTTGTGAGATTTTGTAGAAGTGACCAAAATTACAGAACTCTTACACACTGCACCTTTAGAATTATGGGGGGAAAATGCAATCCCAAACATGTTGGGATTGCAACAATCAGCAACACCCCCCCCCCCCCCCCCCCCCCCCCCCCCCCCCCTCCCCCCCCGGCCCCCCCCCCCCCCCCCCGCCCCCATCTTACTCCCAGGGCCTTGGGCTCAGCCTCCAAGTACTTCTCCTTCCTGCGGCTGTTCCTCTGGAAGCTGACCGCCACCAGGGGGCTTCCGCCTTCCTCCACCACCGCAGCCTCATCTGGGAAAAAGACAGGTCATATGTTGTATGTTGTATGTAGTATGTAGTATGTTAGGTGGTGGTGGGGGGCCGGGGGGGGGGGCGGGGGGGGCGCATGCAACGGAGACCCAACATCTGGAATTCATCACCGGGGACAAACAAGTGAGATCCTCTCCTCCTCCTCCTCCTCCTCCTCCTGTATGTGGATAGAAAGTGTTACCTGCCATGTTCCCAGTCCAACCAGTATCCGCAGCTCGCTCTCCAGTAGATGTCCTCTTCCTCTTCTTCCTCTTCACGTCTTTGTCCGTTAGCTCTTCTGCTGACTTCGGTTTTTGGCAACAAGTTGGCTCAGAAGTGGCTGAATCCCGCCCATTGTTGGCCCCGCCCACATCTGGGACCACAACATGACTCTGTCCATACAACGAGCCTCCTGATTGGCTGACAAGTGGCTACTTTCTTCAGCCATTTGTTCAGCACAGTGGAGGGAGAGCTGGGCCGTTTTCTTTTTCAGATTGTTGCAGGGAGATGACACATTTATTATTAGGAGACAGGTATTTATGACAACAAAACATAGTATAATATGATAGAATAACGGAGGACATTAGAAAACAAAATGAAACAAAATATTGTGCAGGCGTGTTTCACACTGTAGCTGCATGTTTGAAAAAAAAAGCAGCAACAAAAGCAACGATGACAATGAAAATATAATACATATTGAAGATATTTTATTTTTGTATGCTTCATATTTGTATCACTATTTTGTTTTCCTGTTGTTCTATTGACACCCCATGGGGTCGAGAGTCCTGTAATTTCAAATTCTTCGTATGTTTTGCACATGCTGATGTTTTGAACAATAAAACAGACTTTGACTTTGATAATAATAATAATAATAATAATAATAATAATCATAATAATAATAATGAGAATGATAGTAATGATGGTGTGTTAAGATCAAAATGTGATATATTATAGATTTAAAAACTGCATCTGTATCTCTAATTTCCCGAGGATCACCGAGCATCCAGTGGGGCCACTGGATTGTAAACATACTGAACACAGGCAGAGTGAACCTTGTGTAACTATGGTATGTTTGTCTGTGTATTGTTGTGAAGTAAAAAGCTTCAGTTCACACACTCTTGAGAATATATATTTATTGGCACAGTTAGATACAAACAGGTCTGTGTGCTCACGCACTGTGGATGACTTTATATACAGCATGGTCCCTCAGTTCTCCTCCCTTCATCTGATTGGATGGATTTAGCTGCTCTACTCTGCTCCTCTTTAAAGGTCAATACATACTCCGCAAGAACGGAGAACTTTGTTCTTGCTCCCAGAGCTGCAAGAACAAAGTGATGTCATTTTGTAAGTAAATAACTTCAAATGCATCTTACACACGGGGTGTTTAGTGTGCAGCCAGTCTCCTTTTCCCTTTCTCGCAAAATGCCCGTCATATTAGATATGAGGCTGCAGAGCCAGGTGACATCTCGCTGAGTTTTATCTAAATACTGGAAACTGCAGCAAAGTCAATAAGCAACGTGTCCACATTGTGTAGAACTGTCCCTTTAGTGCAGTACAAGTGTGTGAGAGGAAACCTGACGGAGTTTCATTCCATTCACATCACACTGACCTACATCTTAACACATCTAAGAGAACAAAGACTCAGTAACACAAAGTTAAAAAAAAACAAACAAACATGTAGGATGAGTCAGAACAGCAATCAGTGCAATTTCTGTGTGTAAATAATCCATTTTGTCAACAATTTGTCAACGCAAATGCATGAATAATTCGCTTGGAATCCAAATGAAACCCCTGATAGCAGAATACAATCAATGTCAATCTGGAAGACACTGGAGAGATGACAAGACATTTGACAAAGCGAGAGAGAAGTTGAATGATACTTCATGATTCACTGGTTGTACATTTTTTATGAGTTTTATGAGTCAAAGTGAATGCTCATAAAGATAGACGACATAAATTGATGAATTGATTTTGATCCTGACATTACAAAGTGGCGATGTCATTTGGAGAAGTTTGGTTGCTTATCTAATTGTGAAGCGTCACTAGGGGGCGGTAGAGATGTTGTCCCCTCCTGATCGGCCCTGATCACATGGCACAAATACGTCAGTTATTACACACAAACAGTGTCAGTTTGTACTGATGTGTCCCATTGTCAAAATACTATGTCAGTGAATTTTTGAAAATCCTATTAGTCCAAAAATATAAAATAAAATAAAATGGCATCATAAAAAGTTTTAGCACTGGCTTATATTAGGTCCACAAGTCCAGGGCCATGTTGCATGTTGACAGGTCAATCTCTGATTATCTGATCTGTCAATCAAACCATGGACAAGACTGCCTCAAACATGTTAAAGGTACAGTGTGTAGGATTTAGTGACTTCTTGTGGTGGTGTTATATTTTTCACAGCTGAATCCCTGTGATCTTACTTCTGAATTTATGAGTTTTTATGAGTAAATCTTACACACTTGGACCAAATAGTAAGGAATTATTAGGGTTAATGTCAGGGCCATGAATTGGCTTTTTAAAATAGACACATTTCTAATTCATTTCAGTTAGTTTGATCTTAAAATACACGTTAGAACTCACATTGTTCCACTTATAACCGTTTTATAAAGGAATCCAGCTTTTCATTGATGATGTGTAAGGTGGCTCATTCATAAATTTGAAGATCAAACAATAAATGATTTAAACCCAGACATGAACAGGGGTCAGAGGTCGGAGCTCGGGCGTCATCATCGTCATCATCATCATCACCATCATCATCATCATCACCTCCTCACAGAGCCTGGTACCCGTCGCTCCTCTTCCTGCGGCTCAGGATGTAAACCACCACCACGATGATGATGAGCACCAGCAGGGTCACGCCCACACCGATGGCCACACGGTAATCGCTCCGATCGGCGCCACAGTGATCAGCTGCACAGCACAACACAAACACACGCTTCATTTAACACAACATAATACAGTTGAATTTTCAATCATCTTTGGGAATGACTCACCACACCCTTTAAAAGACGATACATCATTACTGGGGAATGTTTGTTTATAGTGACATCAGTGGCAATGAACAGAAGTGCAGTCAGAATTGGCCACTGTGATCTGTGTCACTTTAAATAACAGCTGCTGACCCGTGTAATACATGTACATGTATATTTGAGTTCCTTACATTATATGTGTGTTCATATAGAAACATGTGCATTAAAAACATATGAACCCTTTTACAATGACTTATGTCTCACACTGATATAAACGTTTGTTTATGTATGTGCAATGTACATATGACTACTCGTATGGATCTGGATTTTATATGTAATGTGTTCACAACGTATCATCCACATGGTATTAACCATATATTTATTTCTAATGTAAATACGTATACAATTACAATTAGAATATACTATAATCTTTAAATGTTCAGATTGAAGATAAAAGTAATGATGCTAATTTGCCCTGTTGGTTACATCCATGTAAAATATCACTTCTATGGTCATATATGTGTCTTATGTTGTACAAGTGTTTAGCTGATCTTCAGTTTTATGAACAGAGATTTACTAAAGAGATTTAATGAAAAAAAGTGTCCTAATGCACCTTTAAATTAAATGTACTAAACAATTACAGAGTGTCATCTTTATGGATTTCTAATCATCTAAATGAATATATTTGTTTTACATTACCCTTAAATGATCCATTTAAAGGCGCAGTGTGTAAGACTTTGGTCATTTTTGCAAAACTATGACATTTTCATGAATTGTTACCCCTCACTGAGCCCATTATTGTATATTTACATGAGGAGCGGATCCTCCCTCCGGGGGCCACCATGTTTTTACAGTAGCCCAGAGTGGACATACTAAACATATTTTGAGTTCTAATGACAACTGAAGTCTACCATAGGTTCTCCTGCATGCTCAGAAGCATGAGGGTGAGGTGATGGATACAACATGCAACTTCACCTCTAGAGGTCACCAAATCTTACACACTGCACCTTTAATGGAGTATAATGCTACAATGGCATTGAATACAATTCTAAAAAGACTATTTTGAAGAATAGACCATATAGGACTACATCAGAAGCTCCCTGATTGAACGTAAGAACACTTACGAGCACCAAACTCATTGCCCTTGGTTAGGTTGAAGGCCTGCAGCCGGTCTTTGTTGACGTCCAGGAAAAGTCCGTCCCCCAGGTCCAGAGTCTCAGCCTTGCAGGAGTAGGAGTGTCCCAGCTTGGCGGCAAACAGATGCACTGACTGGTTGTTTGCCACGAATGTTTTGGAAGCTACGACAGTCAAACAAAGGCAGGTCAATGATGTGTTTGAGACGAAGCACTGGTGAGTCCAGGACACCATGTGATGTCCATGGAAACAAACAGACAAGGAAACTAACGAGTTGGACCACATTGCACTGGAAATAGGTTGGTTGTTCCCGCCCACACGCACCACAGTCATTCAACTATCTCTACATAGCTGGAAACACACACACAAGGAAGTAGTTGCCACTTTAATGCCTCTGCTAATATTTACAAGTCTTGCACAACATCCAGTGAATCAGCAGTGACCCAGTCAGAAGTGTCTAAAGTGTAATCTGAGAAGACAAAGACAGTAAATGACATGAAGCAGAAGAAGGTACCTCCTCTGGCGAAAGCGTAGGTGAAGTTGAAAGACACACCGTTGACGTAGACGGTGCTGTCTGCAGAGCTCTGAGGACACAGCAGACAAAGGGACATGTCGGACATCACTTTACATTTCATTCTGTGAACATGTCTGCTGAGTCAGCATGTTCACCTTCATCAACTGCTCATACAAACGTGAGCTGTGTCCCAGAGGAGTGATCAGTCTCACATTGTCTTTGAAAACAGGAATATGGCAGCAACATTACACCCACATCAAGGGGGTTTCCCTCTGCAAGGTCGGCCTTCTGTTGACTACAGAAGCCCAGAATGGACAAACATCTTTTTGAGTTTTCACAAATAATTGAAGGTGGCCGCAGCTTCTCCTGCATGCCTCGACATGCTGGGTACATTTAGCCGCAACTTTACCACTAGATGGCAATAAATCCTACACAGTGCACCTTTAACAGTGTTTTTGTTTCCTCGTGGACTCATTACATTAAAGATGCGTCTGTTCAATCTGAACAGTAACAACAATCCTCTGCGGTACCAGCTCGTTACCAACTGCACAATAAGAAGGAAACAACAAACTTGTTCATCATGCAGGTAACTATGTGGATTATTTTCATGCTGCTGTGTTTTGGATTTTGATTTCTGCCCCAAAAAAGACAAAAAAAAAGAGATTTAGATTCGATTTTCAATATAGATTCAAGATTCAAGAAGTTTATTGTCATATGCACAGTCAAACACCGTTTGAACCGTACAATGAAAAACTTTCTCTGCTTGTTTCCTATGTTAGAAAAATTTCGAAATATAATATAAAAAGAGTAGTAAAAAAAACAAAATACAAGTTAAGAGTGAAAAAGAAACTTTCAGTTAAGAGTTTAGGAAACTAAAGTACTCTTGTGCCTTGTAGTAAAAACTGCACCCTCACTAGCTACTGTTCTAAATTAATATCTCAGTACTACTTGTGCAAGCAAGGCTGGTTTTCTTTATTCATATTCATATGTGTTACTTATTAATTACTATTACTATTATTATTTTCATTATTTTTTTTAGAAACATCCTTTTATCATCATTATCATTTTTTACAAGCCTCACTGGCCCTTGACTTGATTGTAAGGAGTAAGAATCTACTTTTAGAAAATATATTTAATGTATTTTCGTATCTGCAAAAATCTATCAGTCAATATTCTTAGCAACATTTGACCTTTACTGAAGTCTCACTGTGTCAACGTGATCAGATTGTGTGTGTGTGTGTGTTGATTGAGTCACAGCTGCTTCACAGGGTGGATCTAACTTCACCCAGTGTCTCTCTCACAACCTGTTCCTCTGGACTGTCACGTCAAAACCCACAGAATGAATCACATCACGATCACACTGTCAAATGTCACATGCTCGTCAATCACCCCGTCAACCATGTTACTTCCCCTTTTCGCTCTTGTTTTTGGTTCCAGTTCCCATTTGACTTTCCCCTGCGAGCGAGGCTGCTCTGAGATTTGTGATCAGTCAAAGTGGCTCAGAGATGAATGATGTGAGAGCGTTATGATGGTGTGTTGTTACCTTGTTGAAGATGAAGGTGATGTGGCCCTCCTTGAAGACCAGGGTAAGGTTGGCCTTGGTTGCCTCACAACCTCCAGTAGCATTGGTCTTCGCCGGCTGAACGATGAAGGTTCCGTTGACCTGGCGAAAGAAGAAGGTTGTCAGTTTGACGCCTCGTGACTCAGATCGAGTCCTCTGCATCATCACGACCACAACCAAGAAGTCAAAACTGGTCTGAGAGGATTTTCTAATTCCCTGAAAACATCGTGCTGCGCTACAAGCTCAGTCTCAGACTCCATCTTGGCCTAAAGCTCAAAACATACTCCACAGGAACAGAGAACTTTATTCTTGCTCCCAGGGCTGCAAGAAAAAGAACAAGGTTCTTTCTGGCCGGGACATGTCATACTTCACGAGAAATTAGAGAGCAAAGCATATTTCTGACCCATCACACAATAGCTGAGAAGAACAAGAACAAAGTTCTGCCAAGATGAGATGTCAAAAACAAGCTGCAAGAACTCCCAAACCAGGTTCTCCACTTCTCTGTTCTTGCGGAGTTTGTATTGACCTTAAGTCACAACACCCAAGTCAATTCAAACCTGTCGACCATGTTGCCTTAACCTTTGTTATCAACGGTTGTTGAGACTGTGGTCATGTCTGTGACAAATGACATTTACCGTTTTCCTGGCCACTCGGATCTGCAGCGCCATCTGTGCCATGAGGCACAGGGACTTCTTTCCCGTCTCTGTCAGGTTGTAGTTTCCAGATTCCAGGCTGGTGGAAGGAGTCGGTCCAGGGGGCAGGGGGGCAGTCGTCGTAGCGGTGGTTCTTGTTGTCTTTGGAGTGGTGGTTGTGGTCTTAGGGGTGGTGGTTGTGGTCTTTGGGGTGGTGGTTGTGGTCTTCGGGGTGGTGGTTGTGGTCTTCGGGGTGGTGGTTGTGGTCTTAGGGGTGGTGGTTGTGGTCTTCGGGGTGGTGGTTGTGGTCTTCGGGGTGGTGGTTGTGGTCTTTGGGGTGGTGGTTGTGGTCTTCGGGGTGGTGGTTGTGGTCTTTGGGGTGGTGGTTGTGGTCTTCGGGGTGGTGGTTGTGGTCTTCGGGGTGGTGGTTGTGGTCTTCGGGGTGGTGGTTTTGTTCATGGGGGATATAGGTGTTGAACCAAACTCCTTTGCAGGTGAAACTGTAGCAGAGCCTCTGGATGCTTTTTCCTCTTTGGCCAAACAAAGTGCTGAGTCAGAGGAAAGAGGACAGACAAGCTTCAATGCACATTCACATGAATAAACTCTACCTGAGCATGTTCCTGCGCTGACTGATGACATCGCTCTTGGATAACCTTGATAACCCGAACCCTATTAAGGAACATTTTCAACTTCTCAAATTGAAATGAAAAGATAGTTTGCAATGCATAAAAAATCCTCGTCAAAATAAAAGCACAGGATTGTTTTTCTTCCCAGTCAAAAGGTTGAAACCCTTTCTGGTCACGTCCCACCAGTTGAGAAACCTTGAAGATGGTAAAGGTCCATGGGACATAAGTTATGAAATAAACATACCAATGTTTTGGGATGAGTGTATAATCACATATATGTACACGTTGTTGTTTTCATTACACTAGAATAAGTACTCTCTGAGGGGGCGGCTATTTTGGATCGCTACATTTATACAGTCCTTAAAACCAAACATAACAAGATGAAATATCCAGAGAAATATAAAGAAACATGCCGTTTGTCAATAAACGGAACCTTTACAAAGTGTTTAAGTTATATCATGTGATATTAAAGGTTCAGTGTGTAAGATATATGAACCTGAATCTCCTTTTCTATTGACTCCAGGAGCAGCCGTGTGGGAGCCGTTTTTACAGTTTCCCAGAATTGACATATTAACACATTATGCGTTCTTATAACAAGTAAAGGTTCACACAGGCTCAGGAGAGAAGGTGCAATGTGCACCTTCGCCACTAGATGTCATCACATCCTAAACACAATACGTTTAAAGTGGTTCTTGTGAAAATGCTGACAAGAACTGACAACATTTGAACTATGAGGGAGTCTATCAGATGTCAGATTACTAATCCCACATATTTAATCCTGACTATGTCAATAACAGCTGATGTACAGTATGTAAATAGTGTGCGGCAAATTCATGACTATGATTTGAGTGTTTTATCTGCAGCTCTGGCTCAGTATTCAGCACTGAGCACACATCCACTCCATTTATTTGAATTCAGCTAGTTTGAATGTCCTGACATTAACCTGTGTTTATTTTGGGATTATAAGCAAATCATCATGTCCAAAGACACACAGACAGCATGCAGGCCTCTAACATGTGACTCAGAGCTGAGAACCCAGAGACTGCGGAAATCTTTGTTCCCTAAGAGATCCAGGAAGTCAGACTCATGCAAACATGTCACGTCTCACTCATATAATGAACTGAGTCATTATAATATTAGTTTAATAAAGACACACACTCTGACGTGTAAGATGCATTAGAACACATACAGAGTTAATGCTTTTCTTTATATCACATGATAAATAAGGTAATAAACATTTACAATGATCCAATAAACTACTGTGTCAGGTGTTAGAGAATCTTACCTGTAAAAGCACAGCAGGCAACAAACAGGACAACAGCTTTCTTCATGGTGACAGGTGTTCACTTTCTCACTCTCTCACTCCTTCACTCTGACGGAATGCTGCTTCCAACTGAACTTGTGACTCTGCGTGAAGCAACTGGTGGACATCATCTGCAGTATTTGAGTGCACATGCACTCTCAACACAGGGAACCTTTTCAAAATAAGAGTCCACTCAGAAAGGAAGGCGGCCCAAAATGCAGAACTGCCAGGTAACACTTGTTACCTGTAGCACAAAAATGTCCCAATAAAGTTACATAAAATAAAAATAATGATAATGATAATAATAATAATAATAATAATAATAATAATAATAATAATAATAATAATAATAATAATAACGATAACAACAACGACAATAATAATATGTTGTTGTATATTTGTTTATAGAAAAGTCTTTAATAGTGTATGATCACATTAATTAATGAACAGTATGAAAGCCCACACAATACTTCTCTCTTCACAGACACAAACACCATAACTCCTTTCATTATATTCATGTTCCTTTGTATTCAAGTGTCCATGCTTTAGTATCTCACACAAAAATAGTTTAAAAAAGAGTGTATCCCGCTCATACTGAGTAATAGATCTTTAATTTTTGACTTTAAAAAAAAAATCACAATAGAAATAGAAAAATAAGATCAATGACTTAAAGGCTGAGTTTGGTGGGTTCAGTGATATCGACTGGTGAAGTTGGATGTTGCTGTCAAATACACCGGAACCTCACTCCATCCTTTTAAATCATGTAGGAGAATATATGGCAGCGTTTTAGTCAATGAAATAAAAAATAAAAATGATAAAATATAAACTTAGAGATGTTTAGTTTGTCCATAGTGTAAAACAGGGTGGTCCACACCATGGTACCCTAGAGGAATCATTCCCAATCTAGATATAAAGGACTTAGTCTCAGGTAATAAAAGACAACTTGCATTCAGAAATACAAACAGAAATATCTCTAATTCATTTTTCAGTTCTGACAAATGATATGTAAAAAATGTCACCGGGCTTGCAGTAAACATTACGGTTTGCAGGTGAATATGG
>JAFBJT010105778.1:0-11358 GCA_016785325.1 Chascanopsetta lugubris
ATATGTGGCTGACTGTATTTACTGTATTCTGACTTTTTAATGCTCTTTTTACACCGTTTTTTACATTTTTTTATATTTTATATTATATTACATTTTAGATTTACACCGTTGTTTGACATCATTATGAGTTCATTTTAATATCTTACTTAATATCATAACACACACACACACACATATAGACACACACACACACACACATAGACACGCACAGACACACATAGACACATACATATATATATATATATATAGACCTACAGTTCTACCTTCTGGCCACATGGTGGTGCACTCTGCCTTCTTTCTGCCCCACTTGGCAATGCTGGCTCTTAATCAGATGTTATTCTGAGTGTCTCAGCTGAAACAAAGACAAATATGTGTCAAAGGTTTTCTGAGGCCAACATCTCTCTGAATCGGAGAGGAAATGTTTGCAATTGTCACATGCACACTTTCCCATCTTTGTACCCTGACATTCATAGATCAATTCTTTTTTATGTTTCCTCTCTGTCTCTCTCACTCTCTCACTTTCTCTCCCCTTCACTCTCTCTCTCACACACACGCACGCACACAAGGATGCCATCTGTCACTTTGGCACTACCAGGTGGTCTTAACACTATGTGCCCTTTTATTAAACTAATCCATTAAACTTTTCAGTTTGTGTTTGTCCTGATGAGTGAAACAGGACTCTGTGTGTGTGTGTGTGCGTGCGCATGTGCATATGCGTGTGCATGCATGTCCCCTGTGTGAACAAAAGGCATTTACCTACTGAGGAAGAGAGCGTATTAAAAACAGTCTGTTGCACCTGTGACGCTCACCCTTTTTCAGTTATTTGTCGTGTCAGACAGATCAGGTAGTGTGTGTGTGTGTGTGTGTGTGTGTGTGTGTGTGTGTGTGTGTGTGTGTGTGTGTGTGTGTGTGTGTGTGTGTGTGTGTGTGTGTGTGCGTATGTGTGTTTGTGTGTCTGCACTCCTGTATATCATGTTACTGTCTGGATTATTTACAGCAACGGCTTTACAGCAACTAGCTCAAGTGGGGTGTCAAAAACAAGCACATGATCTTCTATTTGTTACTTGCGTTACTCCAACTGAAGTGGTGCTACAACATGTGATGTATTTCTATGTTTCTGCATCATAACTGATGTGAATTAAAGGTTCAGTATGTAAGATTTAGTGACGTTTCTAAGTACCTAAGTTGATGTTTTGGAGTTTGATAAAAAAAAACAAAAAAAAACATGGTGGTGCAACATGGCAGCCGCCAAAGATGAGATATGAAGCGCTCCGTTTAGGGTAAATGAAGGAGATGTTTCTAAATAAAGTGGATTATACAGTTGTGAAACATATTACTATTTCATGTTTACTTTAGAAAAAATAATTTGGACCAGAGCACAGATAGCTGTGTTTATTAGTCATATCACTTACACTATCTATCTGTCATGGGCTGAAGAATGATAAAACAGTACATTTAAAAACAGTTAGATCTAATGATTGAGTGCAAAATACAAGACCCCTCACTGCCCACCGTAATAACCTGTGACCCAGATCTCTAGATAAGGGGCAAGTAATGACATGACATGAGTCAAATTTGATTCAAGCTGAACGTATTTGTGCCCAATTGTAGATGATGGTGATTGGAAGACATTATTAACACATTCACCACTCTTTAAGAAATGCTTAGCCATGCATCGGCCTGTTTCCTGAAAACCAGTGTTATGCCAGTGATGTAAATACAGCTCTTTCTGGTCGGGCCGGCACGAGTAGTTAGACGTACTCCCACTCACAGGAAGACGACACACCTTTTGCAAGGACACAAACGCTCCTCACTTACAACATAATTATTTCCTTTGACACGCACAGCATTTCATAAGTCAGTTGCCCAAATATGGTCACATCCTGTCAGAGGAGGGGGGGCGAGAGATTCCAGCTTGGCATAAAACAGCTTCCTGTCTGACGAGGTAGATGAGGAAGAATAGGATATGACTGGCTCTGGGGCGTATTGTGTTACACGTTGGCAGTTGTGATGCAGTGGATCTAAAATGAGGTAAAGTGCTGGATGCAGCAGTGGCCTGCATCTCAACTTGAAGGAATAAATGAATCATTGATAAGCGCTCAGAGAGGAATCGGCATGCAAATTCAGCTGTGGGGGAGAGAGGGAGGGAGGGAGAGAGGGGAGAGGGGGAGAGACAGTGTCACTCTGATGGATGCTTGGATTTATTTAGAGCCCTTTATGAGTCTTTAGGGAACTTTGCTGGCATCTCAAACAAAGAGCTATGTGTGTGTGTGTGTGTGTGTGTGTGTGTGTGTGTGTGTGTGTGTGTGTGTGTGTGTGTGTGTGTGTGTGTGTGTGTGTGTGTGTGTGTGTGTGTCTGCCGAGGCCCAGTTGGGACTCGACACCTGTAGCATATGGCAGCACATCAACACGTGTCTGTGCTGTGTTCCAGAGACAGATCTGCGCCTCTTCTTATCCCCCTTAAATCCTCAGGCCCCTTTAGGTTTTTATTTTGGCCTGTGCTCTGTTCGAAACAAGCAGGAGCAGGGGTGGCAGAGACGCACAATGCCCGCCTGTCTCCCCGACCAGCATCTCACTGAGATGAAATCAGGTGCCTCATTCATTCCCTTAGAGATGCATTCGCTTTCAAATCTGTCCCAGCCTTTGTTCAGCCGTGATTTACTCGCTCTTCTGCAGTGGAACAAGGACTTACATTTTGTCCTGGAAAGGACTCTTTTAATGTGGCTCCTCGTGCAGTTACCTCGCTTCACTGTAACAAACAGGCCGTGTTCCCTCGCCACGACATTCTAATTGGAAAACTAGACAGTTATCTGGGTGTGAGCAGCCACCCCCGCCCCTGTCTCTCCTGGGGGAATTAGTGGCAGAATCTGCAGTTCCAGACATTTCTTACTGGCTGAATTTGCAGAAAAAAAAGGTTATATCACAAGTGTACCCACATTCTTTGTCTTGCACTCCAGCCGCGTGTTGTTTTTCAACTATTTCCTGGAGGTTGCACAGTGGTGTGGGAAGATGCACCCACTGTGTCCGAGGTTGTGTGTGCAGCTCTGTGCATGGACGATGGACAGGAGCAGGTCTGCATGATTGAGAGAGGTGGACCTGCTGACCCAAATACAGAGACACTGATACAACTTGGAGGGAGAGGAAGTGAGGGGAGACGGAGGGAGGGAGGGAGGAAAAGGAGACAGACTTCTGAAGGGGGTTCAGGGTGGGCTGCAGAGGAAGTGGCCGCACTGTGACCCATAGTATGAGCCTCCTCCTCCGCCTGACATGTCTTTGAAAAACTCACATCAACAGAGTCGCAGTGATTGGAGGGAGGGGCGGCCATTCATGTGGCCGGTGATTAATAGTATCTCAGACCCCTTTGTGCACGTGTGTATTTCTCTTGGTGCGTGTGTGTGTGTGTGTGCGTGTGTGTGTGTGTGCGTGTGTGTGTGTGTGTGTGTGTGTGTGTGTGCGCAGGGGGAGATTGTAAGTCAATCTGGTGGTGTGTAAGTTAGTGGGTCTGTCTCAGTGAACTTGATCCTTCATGTTTAACCGTCTCAAACATCTGTTCATTAAACCACATTTACTTAAAGATCCGACATGTTGAAATGTTTTGTCATTGTTTTGATTGAGGGACCCAGTCCGACTTAACATCAATCATATTATACTGATTATCGAATTCTTATCGTGTAGAAATGTACAAGAACATAACAATGAGGAATTTCCTGTGTGGAATTCCGACAACTGTTCAAAAAGCGAAATCAAAGGTAGTTTTCCCTGCTTGGTGTTTCTCTGTTGTTTCGTCACTCTGAGTGTCTCAAACACAACTTCCTGACTTACGTCAGCAGGGTTTCAGCCACGTTCATGAGGGTTTCACACAGATTGTATGCATTGATGAAAAACCCTTTCATGCTTGTGACCTCACTGTTGGGTGAAATGTAAAGGGGAAGTCCTCACAATTTTATACACGAAGGTCAGCTTACTCATCTGTGACTCTTAGATTCAGAACATTGAGCAGTATATACGGTGTATATATATATATATATATATATATATATACATACATATGTTTATGTGTTTATCAGAAAGCATGCAATACAAATCACAGCTGTGGAATCAAAAATATTCAGGAATGTAGGAAGCATATCTGAAGTTTTCTTAATGTATTGCATTTTTAGTATTTAATCTTTAATATGTGGTGTGTTGGAACTGTATTCTTACCTGATATAAAACAACTGACCTAAATGTGACTTGTCGTCACGTAGAATCATTTGTGCTCAGAATGTGTTGAAAGTTTTATCAGTGAGAAGAAAGTGCATTGAATTTCTTGTTTGTATTGACATCTGTTATTTCATCATACTCAACAAGCTGAGACATGTCTCCAGTATCTGTCTGGTCTTGGCCTTTTGTTCTGACCTCATCTGGCTCAGTCCTGACTGAGGCCCTCAACCCCAGCCATAAAGAAACCATAAAGTCACTGACTTGACCTTGGAAACAGAAGCACAGTAATTGTCGCAGAGTTTATTGCAAGAGTGAAGTCATGGACCAACTGATACCAGGTTGAGTCATGCTTTTGTTGTTAAGAGTGTGACCGATATGCAAAACTATTGTCCCAATAAGGTATTATTAAACAGACTCCATAGACTGTCCAACTGTAAACATGGTAGTGCAATATGGCGGCCTCTGTGGACAGGACCTGCTCCTGAGGAGAACTTTAATCTAACATGTTGCACCTTTAATAGATAATGTATCATTCACGTTTACGTACTCGTGACAAAAAGACTAAAACGCTTATATGTATTTTTGATATCTACATCATGTGAGTGGATCTGAAGCTCATGATCTCAACATCATCTGACCCAACATCACTGTCATTGTTTGTGTCTTCAGCTCATCATCATGAATGTGCATTTATTGGAATTACTTGCTTCTTTTTTACAATAACTCAGAGATTCAACATCAGCACTACTTGTTACAGGCACTTCCCGATAACGTGTTCCTGTATTTTTCAGTTTGTTTGCGCGTGTGTGTGCGCGAGTGTGTCCGTGCACAAAACTTGACTTCATTTGTCAAATGCCATTATCTGTCCTCTATCCACATGCCTGTCATCCCTGACATTTTGTGTTCAATGGTGTCCCTTCTTACTCATAGATACTGTGGATGGTGTTGGTGCTGATCTGTACAGAGAAACTGTCCTGTACATAAAGACATGATGAGATCATGTGTCACTTCACTCATCAGATCTAAAGAAGGACGGCTCAGACTCTTTCATGATTTCTTGTGCCATAGTGTACCTTGTGATGAGAACGCACTGTCCTGCCTCACTCACTCTCTTATGTGCAGTTTGTGACTCCCTCTGTTATCTGCATCATTTTGTCTTCCCTCTCATTTATGTTTCAGAGTGGGACAGTTTTCACATTACATGAACTGATCTGTTCACCTCTGACCTGTGAGCCAAAGGTCAACAGTTGTAGACAAATAAATTTCATCCCCAGAGCGACACACTACACCCAGCATTACTTCTCAGATTACCAGTCATTTAATGATGCTGAGACTAAATGTTGACAAATGTGCCGTGACACAAGAGAAAGGTGCGCAGTGAAATGTGGCTGCGTGTGCTTGATGTTTGTCTTTTGAGCAATTTTCAGGTTCTGTTATTTGCTTTAATGGCTGGTAGCTTTTAAACCATATTAGGTCTGTGTGATGAATCTTTCATGTGAATAGTATATGTATAGAAATGTATAGTTAGAGATTTTTTGGCCATATCACCAATCCTTACTCTTGATATTTTCCCATGAAAATCTGCAATCAACGTGTTGATGCATGGATATGAATTCTGGAGATTTCATGAGTAATGAGTCAAACTGTAACATTCTTCCAGTGGGTTTTAGCGGTTAATCAGATTTTTCCATAGAAAAATAAAAGATAACTTTTCCTCATTCCATAGTTTCACAGCTTTGTGTCTCTTCCTGTGTTTGTCTCCAGACAGTAGCATTTAGGGGATTTTCCTAATTCGCGCCTGTTTGTTGTGTCTGAGACATTCTTGTGGACGCACTGATGTTTTGGTGAAGTCATTTGGGGATTTCACAACTTGTGTGGAATAGAATGAGAATTTTTATTTTTATTAAACCCTTTTTTAATGCAGTAGAATGCTGTACCCCTCCGCCTCTTTGTCTCGCTCTCCCTCTCTGTTGCTCCTGACAGAAGAAATCATGCAGCCTGCATTTTTCCATCACTCATTCCTTTGTCCTGTCTGACAGGGCTGGTGCTGCTGTTGATGTCTGAATCTATTGTTTTTCATTTCATCAATTGTGTTGGTGCTGGACTATCATAATACAAAACTCATTATTATTTATACATCAAGAGTTAAAATGACTTATAAATGAAACATACTGTACCTGTGCAGGAGGAAGCTTTATCATTATCTTTCATTCATGCTATCATGGGTTCAAGATAGTGATGCACGTGCATGTGTGTCAGTTATAATCATAAAGGTCTGATGAAAAATATCCTCTAGACTTTGCACCTTTAGACAGACACACACGCACACACGCACACACACACACATACGCACGCACATTAAGCCCATTTATGTCACCCTCTGACTAATACTATTTCCGCCCTGCTTGAAAAACAAACCCATCTTTATGACCCTCATGTCATTTTCTAATGAGCCGTGTGACGTCTGAGCCACTATCACTGATTCCATTCGTGTTCACCGGTGTTAAACATGTCCTACCTCCGCTGCAGCTTGGGGGAGGGAGAGGGGGAATCGGGGGGGGGGGCGACCACCATAAAGAGGAGGGGTTGTGTAATGGTCCAAATAGAAGCTCCACAGACCTTTGGCCCTCTTTTATTCCACCTTTGCTGCGGTGGTAGTGCCACGCATGCAAGCGAGTCCAGCTCAGGGGTGGAGAGGTTGGAAAGACTGACTGTGTTTGTTTATTGTTCCATATAGGCAGGGTAGTGTTGGGCCAGAGATGGAGACCTATTGTGTGGTATCTCCCTGCTTTCGTCATGAATAGTAGCTTTCAGAGGGGAGAGCGAGTGAGGCGCAGGGCAAAGTGCTCACAATAGCTTTAAGTTTGATTGCGTTCCTGTCGCCGGCTGCCGATTTTTTTGGCATGCGACCAAATGCAACATACGCACAGCTGCACGGCTCGCTTTCTGCAGCAGCACTCTCGCTCCCGAACACACACCAACACACAATCTCTTATCTCTGCCTCTGTCTCACTCACAAGTGCACGTCTTTCTCCGCAGCTCTCTCTCTCTCTCTCTCTCTCTCTCTCTCTCTCTCTCTCTCTCTCTCTCTGCCTCACCATTCATTCCTTCCCCGCATCCATTTCCAGAAAACTCCACTCAGCCCGCACTAAGCTTTCTTTTGTGCAGCTTTCGCACAACAATGCTGTTTGTTTTCCGAGGGCAGAACAGAGAGAAGCTGCCTGGCAGCCTCTCTGCCTAGGTCGCCCGTGTCTCCTGCATGTCACCCTCTGTGCGTCTGCAGTGACGTCTGAAGGGCATTATCTGCCATAGGCCTCTGTTTGTTTTGGGCTGCTCTGAGCTTGATAATGGCCCATTACTGGGGAACCAGAGTCTCACAGGCACCTCAGTGGAAACTGCAGAGACCTTGCTCGTCTGCACGATACCCAGCTGGCATTCAGCTTAGTAATACCAGCTATTTCTGTCAGAAGTTTGGAGATGAAACTGGGCCCAGTGTTGCCAGCAACAACACAGACCTGCTATTTTTAGTGCAAAGCCTGGCTGCTCGTGATATCACCGAGGCAGTGGCTGCCCACCGTGTCTGTTGATGTGACTCCCAGACGTTTGGCCTCTTGTGTGTAAAGACAGCAAAGCCGCCGAAGGCGTCTGAATACTTCTCGAACATCAACAGTCTTTTGACGTAATTAACTCGTGTCTTCCAGCCTCTCCTGTGGAAAGAATGCAAGGAATTCAGTTGACGGTTGCATCAAAAGAAAAGAGGAAGACAAAAATCTTCCGGCCATTGTCGTCACCGTCTGCATTTTTAGTCCTTCTTTCTTTGTGCATAGTGCCGTACTTATTATAATATGTTGCATGGCAATAGCCTGGCATGCAGGCATGTTTCCATTAGATCCCTTTATCTATGTCATCCCGCCTTGTACTGTAGATATGAAACAGTGTTCAAGTCCCAGCCCAAAGGCGTCTCAGTACTCAGTGTAGATGACCTCCATTAAGTATGTTATGTTATGATATTATTCTCTCTTATCGAGCAAGATTGTGCAATAACCACTCAACTTATTCAAATGGAATGATGTGCAATAAATGAGGAATAATTAGATTTGGCTTCAGATCCAGATCAAAGGGCTCCATGAATCCAGAAATCAGACACGTAAGGAACTCAGAGTGCAATGTAGTGTAGATCCAAGTACAGATCTGGATTTAGAAAGTGTAACAGTAGTTTCACGGGGGAACTGT
Source organism: Chascanopsetta lugubris (assembly GCA_016785325.1). Classification (NCBI taxonomy): domain Eukaryota; kingdom Metazoa; phylum Chordata; class Actinopteri; order Pleuronectiformes; family Bothidae; genus Chascanopsetta; species Chascanopsetta lugubris. Next base: position 8,437 of record JAFBJT010105778.1, read on the forward strand.
TGGCAGTGGCATGTGCTCTTCCTTCTAGAGTTTAATGTAAAATTGCTGCTGGATTATTTTCCTAATAAAGTGCATAAAATCTATATTTTCCATATGTTGAAGAAGATGACAGATGTTTTTGCAGAGGTGTAACACATCACCTCTCTCCCCCTCCAGCTGCTGCAGGTGTCCATTAGACCTTCATTTAGCTACACTACACTTACACTACAGCAACCCCCCCCTAACATTTAAATCTGGCTGCACCCACATTTGGGATTACACACCTGATCATTTGCCATCTCGTCAATAAGCTAACAACACGGCTGGCCCTGCTCGCGTGAGACAGCGTATTCAGCGGTTCATAAGCCATTTTTAGAAATTTGACTCACGGTATGTACAATGACAGATCGATAAAAGGGCGAAATGCTTTGCAATGTTGTAGGGAGCCTTTCTATTACTCATGATTACTCCTCCAAGGTGACTGCACATGTGTTGTTGTTGTCATCGATTAATGGACATCATTATCACCCCGGGTAAACAATGAAATGAAAGCAACACGTTGCTATTATGAATTGCATTCATTATCTGCTGCACCGTCACCTCTCTTCATCTCTGCCCCAGGCAACATTAGTCATGTGTGTTGTGAGTGTGAGGACTGGAGACTAATTAGAGGTTGCCAGGGTGGAGATCGTCTTATTGTGCCGTGCCTCTTCCCTCCTACGTTCTAATCCTGGCTAACTGAGCGTGTTACTACCAGTTATCGCAGTTATCTGTGATGTTGTCGGGCAGTCGGAGTCCCTGACACACATGCTGCTCCTCTTCGGTCCTGTACCAGCCACTGAATGTGCAAGTCAGTCATGTTCAGACATTCCTGTTCTGTATATCACCATGTTTAAGGACACTGATTAGTTTTCCATCTTGTTGTCGTCTCACCTTATCTGACTTGACATGCAGCTTTTCCCTGTTTCTGTTTGCCAACTCTTTTATTGTACAGGGTTCTTAATATACTGGGTCGTCTTGTAATTCCTGCAGCAGAACTCGTCAGCGCTCTCGTCTGAGCCTGAAACAAGCAATCATTCATAGTTTGTTTGGAGAGGAATGAGCCTCAAGTAATTGCACATGAATTTAGGATTTAGAAATCCTGCAGAAATGAGATCAGTCTAGTCTTCTGTCTAGACACAGTGAATACTGTGTTACAGTGCACCGGACTGTTTTTCTATCCTGACCAGCAGCAGAAATTCAGGAGTGTGCACTTTATCAGATTCTGAGAATTTGCTGTTTAAGTTTCTCTCTGAGTAACAAAGTCATTTCTGTGTCACTGCAAAGTGCCACATGTTTACCCAGAGCAATTTCCATTGACCTTTGTACAGTCTTCACTTTTCCTGGAAACATCTGCTTACACAGGAAGAATGTATATCCCTTAGCCAATCGCATTTGAGCGGCGCTGTGGAGCAGCACTCTTTCCCAGTATTCCCTATACACTGTACTGAGTGTGCAGCCAATGGGGGTGGGTGGAGTAGTTTCAGCTTCACTTATCTGGGCGGCCACACCAGTGAGCTGTGGGGTGGTGCTGCCGTGCTGTCTCCTCATAACTCCATGTGAAGCTCACAGTCCTCCGCCTCAGTCTGCTGTGTGGTTATTACTGTGAGTGAAACTATGCATTCAACTCATGGAGCTGCTCCCCCTGTGTATGTCGCCATTACTCTTCTATGAACCAGCGGTGCAGCTAATATATTCATCTTAGCGTTGTGTGTAGTATCCGCGATGCATGGTGTTGATCCTAGTATCGCGCATGGAGCACGCAACGACAGCTTTAGAGCTGAAGTGCAATGCTAGGTATCAAAGTGATGTTTAAGAGAAAGAGATGATCATATTCCAGGTTCACCAGTTGCCTCTGTCTGTCTCTGTTGCCCCTGGTCTGGACTGGAGGTCATCAGAGATTCAAAAAAAGGTATTCCCTCACCCAAAAGACCCCATCCCTCATTTAAAAGCCTGACCATGCAGAACCAATTAGCCCTGGATTGGCTCTGCTTGTGCTTTGCTGTGTGCAGAGGAATCTGTCCCACGTGCATCACGATATATTTAAATGGAGCAACACTGCAGTCTGACATTCATTTCAAGCAAGTTGAGATTTAATTAACGCCTGCGATGCACATGTGTGAGTTATGCAGGTGAGTTTGTAGGAGAGTTGACGTGAGGCCACAGACTCTGTATGTCATTGCTAATCTTGATAACATGCAATAGTTATGATATCTGCAATATCAACTGCAAAAGCTGCCAAAGGGGCTTAACAGCAGCTCCTTTCTTTTTTTAATTTTTTTTTTGCTGGTGGGAAAGTGGTGATGTTTCTCTGATGGTTCCCACAATGTGAAGCCGTGTGAGCACACACCCCACCATCTCCTCCCTGCCTTACCCCTCTCTCTCTCTCTCTCTCTCTCACACACACACACACACACACACACACACACACACACACACACACACACACACACACACACACACACACACACACACACACACACACACACAGACCTACAAAATCAGCCAGCCAGAGCGTCTCTCCCAGGCTCATAAACACAATCCCACTTTACTCAGCAGCAGAACTTGATGACTGATGTGCACTATTGAGTTTGATAAGCAGAGGGACCAAGCGAGAACGAGCTGGTGTTTATATTCAAACCAGTGCCGAGAGCGAACAGTGGCACAGATCTGATCTAAGGTGCAACTGAAGAGCGAGGTCATGTTTTAGGTGGAGCCGGAGACGGTTTCTCACTCTGGGAAAATGCTGACTGTCAGCAAGAGGAGGCTACTTTTAGCTTCGCCTGCAGACTGGGAAACTCCTGCTGCAGAGAGACAGTCTCTGTGTGTGTGTGTGTGTGTGTGTGTGTGTGTGTGTGTGTGTGTGTGTGTGTGTGTGTGTGTGTGTGTGTGTGTGTGTGTGTG
>JAFBJT010105778.1:11410-28133 GCA_016785325.1 Chascanopsetta lugubris
TGTGTGGGGTGGGCGGGTGGGGGGGGGACACTAGGGAGAACAACTAATATACTAGCTTGTGGCTGGGGCCCAGGTCTTTGAACTTGCCTTTGTTCAAAGCAACAGACATCTGTCTAGACACCAAATATCGCCTTTCCACAACTCACTTTCCTGCACTTGTCAGCTGGAGCAGAAAGTCAGGCAGACGGCGGGACATAAGTATGTTTAGGGCCATTTAAATGTGAGCATCAGGATAATAACAGGCAGTAAAAAGTCAACTTTCCAAAGGTTTTCATGCATGATTGTTTGTATCTGCAGGACGTGCGTAAAATCCAGTGCTTGGTAAATGTCAGACTCTCACATCACATATTCAGCTGCAAACAGAGTCGGGTACAATTCACATTTGAGCCAGTAGCGGAGCCTGGAATTCATTATGGGACCCTAGAAGTAGGACTGTGCTGTCTCTGTGATAATACTCATGCCACTAGCCAGATACTGAGCTTCGTGCCCACCCTTGTCCCCTGGCTTTGTGTGCATTGATGAAGATGCAGCGGTGACCTCATCTCACTCCCTCTCACGTGGAATTCAAGTGACTCCCTTCGTGACACTTTGAGTTCGGTTCCCAACCCTAACCTTAGACTCACATTCAGTGTCTCCACATTGTGAATGGGTGTGTCATTATGGCGTTTGCCTTTGTCAGAAATACAGCAGACATTTGTAACTCCTATAGTTGTAGAATTGATGCCCGTAAATGATAATTAGCCTCATGCTGCACATGTTGCAGGTGCTTTTCCACTTGAGTCTGTTGCTGTATTGTGTGCAGCTCCTCCTTCCTTCTCATTGTTGTTGCAGACGTCAGTCTGGTTGTTTACTTTATAATTGTTTGCGTTTACGATCATGTTTGCTTCTTCATTTCAGACCCGTGTCCCCGTATAACTCCTGTCCTTGTCTGCATAAGCTCTTCTTAAAAGAAAACTCTCTGGGGCTACAGAAAGATAATCTGTCTTTTAGCGCTTTTCCCTTAAATTGAACCAAAGGCGCTAACATAGTCACTCAGACCCAGAAAAGCTCTGGGATAAAATCATTCGTCTGTCATCTTGGGGTGAACTAAATGGAAGGGTTAGAATGTGGTTAGAGCCTGATCCTGTGGACCATACCTCTCATCACCTCACGTCAGTCCGAGTCTCCAGTTCAGCCTGCGATATTTAAGCCCTGAAGCAGTTTATTTCCAGTGAGACTAATTTATTGCAAAAGCTGCTGCAGGCTGAGGAGTCTGGTATCCTCAGTGGAGGGACCACACACTCTGTACAGTCGGCAGGACTGAGTCTTCTTGTTGCTTTTAATGGACGTCATGTATTCAGCTGCAGACTCGAGTGGGTTTTCTGGATCGGAGCTGCAATATACACACACACACACACACACACACACACACACACACACACACACACACACACACACACACACACACACACACTTTGTGGGGGCACTTGTTGACCACTACCCAACCCCTCAGCCTGACCTTAACCAATAAATGTAATGTTCTCAACCTAACCGTCATTTAACCTTAACCTGGAAAGTGGTCTTTTAGCCAAACTGGTCCTCACAAAGATACAAGCACAGAGAGATTCAGACACACACGTGCATGCACACAGTACGTTTTTCATCTCTCCGTGTTGGTGTTAATGCCGCTGACTCATAATGGCTCCCTGTTCTCGGCACTTTGAACACTGTGCTAATGAATGGCATGTGTGCGGGTGGGTTTGTGTGTGTAAGGTAGAGCCGAGCAGCGGGGCCTCGCCGCTCTGTGCAGTAGGTGGTCCTGGCTGCTGTATCTATGTGTGTGTATTGTGATGGGGTGGTCTTGTACATGGTGGTGTTTTATGCCGCACACACACACACACACACACACACACACACACACACACACTTACACGCACATACACTCATGCACACACTCACCCTGGTGCCTCCCCATCGAGTTTCAGTCAGACTGGTGGTGCTGGTAGTAGCTGGCATCACTTCACAGGGGCTTCACGGTTTGACTGAGGTGACTCAGTGAGGTTAGTTTGCCTGTAAAAATCACTTATGGGAGCCAGTGTGATTTAAGACCAACCCATTTCTTCCACTTCACATGCTGCTTGAACTGATGTTTTGGCGCCACAGAGCTGTAAACCATCCATTCCGTCTTTACTTTATCTTAAATTACAGCTGCGGTGGTTATCCCCCCCCCCCCCCCCCGTATTTCACACCCAGTCACATTATAGACTGACACAGCTAAGACAAGTTTTGTGTAACTTTGTCAAGCTTGATAAGCTTATAATAATACTCCTTATAATGTCTTGACAACAAATGTAAATACATATTAAAGCTCCTCTTCTCTGTTTATCTTAAACAAAGCAGTCACGCTGAACAGAATGTAATTCACAAAATGAAAATAATAGCTCTGAAAGCTCAAAGACTATGCTATGATGTCTGCACACTTTTAGATATTTTTCTCTTCTTAATGTTTACAGAGACCCAGTGGAAATACAGCAGGAAAACTGACGATGTTCCAAACAAAATAGATGAAAATAAAGTAATGACATATTAGATAAAATGCTAACATGGCAAAATAGTGTCATACTCAAAAATCACTTGGGCTGCAACTCCACTTTGTAACACCTGTTTGTATTTCTCATACTATCTTTGATATTCACTGATCAGCAGCTTTTGTTGCTGTGTTTGCATGTTACACAAATCATAAACCATGTCCCCCGTTTCGGCTGGTGGTGCCAGGGGGCCTGTAATTCTTCTTTTTTTCACGTTTCGTGGCACCAGTGAACGAGTCGCTCCAATAAAAAGTCTGCTAATAAAGTCAGTGAGTTCATTTCTGCTGCTCGGGTCTGATCTTATCACTCAAGTAGAAACGATAGTGCAACTATCATAGATTCTGAATCTGAAACATGGCTCCTGTTGAAATCTATTACCTCCTGATGTTTTGATATTTGGATAAAAATGTTCAAAGCAACTACCGGCTCATTATCGAGTTTTGAAATTGTCCCTAAAATCTGCTGCATTCTCATCAAGGTCAGAGATTCACCCGAGCAAGCACACAATGTGATGCAAAGAAGGGAAGTTCTTCCAGAGTCATGCATGAAAACAAACAATGAAACTAACTACATTTACAATACAGTGGAAATGAAATCACCTTCTCTTGATGAGATCTTTCATCTTGGAAACAAACGAAGGACACAAACCTTTCATATTTTCACATACCGACTCTCCAGACTGTAGAAGTGAATACAGTCACTCATCATGTTCAGATGAAAGGAGTTCAGTTTCCTCACCTGTGGGGCCTCGCCTCTGTGACTAAGCTTAGAGAACGCTTCTCTGGGAGGATTGTTCACTTTGCATTGTAACTCAAAAGCCTTTCATGTCTCCCTTCCTCATTATCAATAACAATTCAGCTCCTTGAGTCATTTGCTTCCTCTGCACCGATAACGTATCTTTTAGATCAGGAGCAAATCTCTTTAATCAGGCTCTGCCAGGCTCGGAGTGAGGTTTTCCAACCCTTCCCCTTTTCCGTTTTTTGTCTCTGTTCCCCCCGGAATGTTTGTTCCGGAGAGAAATGAAGAGCTGCACGATCCAGCTGCAGCTTCAGAAGCTGTCGGGAGGGACGACATCCTGCAGGGTGAAGGAGGCACAGGTGGAACAAAACAAACATGACTGAGTGATGCTTGTGAACTCAGAAGACGTTTCGGGACAATCTGAAGAATATGCATTTACATTATAGATGTAAAAGTGCTGAGTATAAGATGTATTGTGGAATTGTTTCTATTTATATTTTGTGTGGCCTTGAATGGACAAACATCTCTGGAGTTTTTATAGAGCAGTAATAACTAATTGTTTATTAATATCATATATACTCATTTGGTGGAAGTATAAGGAAGTATATTGGCAGCTAATGCACAACATTTATGTACTCTTTTTGTAGCATTGATTTATTATATTAATCTGTTAAGAAACATATGACAAATGAATCAACTATTATTAGTTGCAACCCAACATTTGGATGATAACTGAAGGCCACCATATGTTCTGGTGAAGGGTTCTTCAGCTTCATCATGCACCTTCACCCCTAGATGTCACATAATCCTACATGCTGTACCTTTAACTCCGACTCTTGCTGCCTTTCTTTTCTCGTCAATTTCATAACAAACTTCTGAGAAAACTATGGCCTCAGGTTTCCTGTCCCCTGCTGCGAAAGGTTCTATTGCAAGAAAGTGTGTGTGCGAGTGAGGTGAGTTGGGGGGGGGGGGGGGGTATTTCAGAGACATGGGGGGGGGGGGGGGGGGGGGGGGGGGGTATTTCAGAGACATGGCAGGAAGTACGTGTTTTAGAAATGGACAAATGGCATTAAAGGGAAATGAGAGCACTAGGATGAAACAGGGGAGTCTGATCTGCACATGTAGTGGTTGATGTGTCAGGGTTTGTTCCTCTGCCGTCTGTAAATGATTAGCAGGAAGTAGAATCACAACTGAGCTCTGCCAACATGCTGCCTGCTGATGCTGTGCATCCCAGATACTGGCAGCAGATGCGGCTTTTCCAGTTAGTCTTATTTAAAGTGGCCTCATGGCTTCATGTGGTCTGATTTGACTTGTTTTGTTGTACTCTTAAAAAAAAAAGTACCTGTGTCCTCAGCTCTGCTGATGTCACTGCTGGTAAAACCCTGTGTAGGAGAAGAGGAAGTAATGAAGGGCAGCCGGTGACTCTCCTTAAACCAACATCTGTAATGTTTACCACACATCGGCCTCGTGTTACTGTACTTCAGTCATTTGCTCCTGTTCACTCTGTTTGTTCAACCGTCTGGTGATGGGAAAGACACAGAGCTATGAATGAGATCAAAATGAAAGGCGAGGGGTTTTCTCCCATCATGCATTTCAAGAAAAAATGAGCCAACTGAAATGTTGAGAATATAGTTGAAATATGGAGAATGTTGTAACCGGGCTGTCTCTGTTCATGTTGTGTTTTCATGATCATCAGACTCTGCTGAATATTGATTCTCTTCGGTTCCATATTCAGTGTCGTTCACTCTTCTCTCTGTTGTTCTTCATTCCAGTGTTCACTTGCACAGAATGTCTTCGAAGTCTCATAATAACATCGCCCATGCCCGGCGGCTGGTGCAGCAGCTGAGAATAGAGGCGAGCATTGAGAGAATAAAGGTATAGTGCAACAACATACATGCAACCACTCTCACACAGAGTCATAATGTTCTGGAATCCACCCCATTATGAAGTGTTTTCTTTGTGATGATCCTCTAACAGCAGCAGCAAAGTCTCCTGCTCTTGTTATTGTGTTTCCAGCTCACTTTATTACTTCCTCATCTGTATATCATAATTCATTTTTTTATTTTTTTTATTTAACCAAGTAGGTCAATTGAGAACCTGTTCTCATTTACAATGACAAATCAGGCGTGTTGTAAGTCCGTCTGCAGAAGTCAATAACGTGACAGCGTTGGTTATGACTGAAGCTTGTGCATGCCTTTTATGATAATATTGATTACAGTATGACTTGAATAATAATATTATATCTCACATGCACTGAGAATAAATACACAGACATCTTTTCATTTATAGAAGAAGCTCCTCAAAGCTCCAGAAGTTGCGTGAGAATCGTCACGTTTTTCATTTCAAGTGTCAAACCAGTCCATTGATTGCTGTCAGTGTATCCATGGGAACTGTCCGCTCAGCATTTCTTTAACTGCTCCATTTGTCTGGATGCTGTCGAAGGAGCGTTTGACAGAACCCACACTTGTAATCATCTCATTCATAGAAGTTATTTTTAAAGCCACTTCTCTTTGCCACTGGACTGACTGGCTGTACTTTCGATATCATGGCGCGTCACCCACGTCCTGTTCCTGTGTGCGTTGCGTTCAGGTGTCCAAGGCGTCTGCTGACCTCATGAACTACTGCAACGAACATGCGAGGAACGACCCTCTGCTCATGGGCATCCCTGCCTCAGACAATCCCTTCAAGGACAAAAAACCCTGCACTATATTGTAGTGGAAGCCACAAGTGTTTTTTTTGTGCTTGTTTACGTCGCTGTTTGTCTTGTTGTTTGGGAGGAAGGAGGGGTGGACCGTGACTCTGTCACCGATGCCTGCTTAGTTAACGATTCAACCATGGGTTTTCTCAAAAGTCATAAATATTGGAGGTGTTTTGCAGCCGCATCGCGGCCAATCTCCACCTCTGACCAATGAGCAGACTTCTGCTGCCTGCATGTGTTGTGATGGTGTGTAATTGTCATTGTGCTTTTCTGAACGTGAGAACCACTCTCACATTCCTCAGTGATGGATTTACTTGTTTCCTCGGTCACACGCGGTCTCATCTCCGCTGGAGAGAGACGCGTTCTGCCTTTCTCATTTGCCTTAAGTGGATTCGTGCAGCCAAGGTTTCCACCAGTATTTTAAGAATCAAGGTTTACACTGAGCTTCTACTCACATGTTCCCACAACGTATGATGTTTGATCGGAGCCGCTCCTCAGACTCAGATCGCATGTCCTGCACCAGGTACTTGTAGTAAGATCACCACAGTACCATGTTGTCCTCAGATGACTCAATGAAGGATCAGGATCCTTTCACACATCTATACAAGGTCATCTGATTTCTGTGGTTGAATATCAGAGCCATGTTGAAAGGTCACATGTTGTGCACATGTTATATGTGTCACACTATTTTCGGATTCCCTAGAAAGCGGAACCAGAGTCATTTCATGTTACAGCTGAACACCAGCTGACGGAGGCAGAAGAAAGAGATTATTTAAAATGTTGCAACAGCCTGTTTGTTTATTGGCATTTAAATGGGAGTTTAAACTAAAAATGTTGGCCACAGCCCCTTTAACGCTTCATGATTTGACTCATCATCACCGCAGTATTATAAGTATCATAGTTATTTTAAAATACCTTGTCAGAAACTAAGGAATAAGTACATATTCTTGAAGGAAAGTATCAATCGTAATCTTTGATTGTAGATTCCCGAATCTGATAATGTTACAGTATTATTCTTGAAGTCTCAGCTTATTGATTTCAACATGGCTCCTGTCCTCCATCATAGATTCAGATTCATGCCATCAGGATGAAGTGACCCTCATGCTGTGATACTTTTACTACAAACAACATAGATGAAGCACGTGAAGTGAAAAGGCTTCATCACAGTCACACATTGTTGAAGCTGATGTGTATTTAACATCTTGGGACCAAGCCAAACCTCTCCTACAGTGTTTGATAACAATTAATTGTGCGTCGATACGATAACAACTGTCCGTGGTACGGTATTATGGGATGCTGACGTCATGGTGTGTTACTCTTTAAGCCACGTCCACAGCCTCTGTGTGCATTGCGCTCACAGTATCAGAGGCACAGGTGTAAACGATGAAACCTATCACTATCTCAACATGACTGAAAGTGAAAAAACGAGTGTCCTAAGTCTAACATGTCCTGTGTTGGTTCTCTGGGGGGGGAAATATATCTGTGATGTAACAAATGTGGGTTAGAACTCATGTCCTCTCACTCTGAAGCCTTACTGATGTTTGCCTTGTTTTACGAAGAACAATCTGAACCTGAGGGTTTTTACTCGTTTTCAAATCCGGAGCAGAAAAGTCGCCGTGCCATCTCTCTCTCTCTCTCTCTCTCTCTCTCTCTCTCTCTCTCTCTCTCTACCTACTACTCGTCACTTCAATGCAGGTTTGTCGTCCTCTCCACTTTCAGGTCTTTTCATCAGCCAGATCTCGTGTTTTAACTCTGTTGTGGTTTTTATGATCTCATCTAACAGTTGGTTCTTTTTATTGCAATAAATCAAACCTGTTGCCTCTTATAGAAAACTTCAGACCACCACTGCCGCGTCATGTCGTGCCCTGTAAAGGCCTTATGGAACAAACCATGCATTGTCATCAGTGTCTTTATTAATACACCGACGTTTGTATAACTTATCCAAGATTAATCCAGTGGGACATTCCTACAGGTACAGAACTGTACTAATCTCTCAATAAAGATGTGTTGTGCTGCACAGCCTGATGATTTGAACTTGTGTTGATTGTTGACGCTGCCTCGATTCAAGCGTTCACACATTCACAGTGTTCGGATGGAGCCGGGCCAGAGGGATCTGTCCACAGTTCATCTGGGGCCACTTCCTCTTGTTAGTCGTCTATTTTGATCAGGCCCTGGAGAGGAGCGACATCAGGCCTCTCACAGAGAACACAGGAGAGATAAATATAGAACGGACCAAACCCTGATCTCCCTGATCTTGGAGAGCAAACTGACTATTTTGGTAGAATGACGGCTCGGGTGTGTTTCCATTCTGTGTGTGTGGCCTCTCGTCTCGTTCTGACCTTGTTCCTGTGCAGCTGCATGATGCTGAGAAATCATGCAGAAAGGAAGAAAGAAAGAAAGAAAGAAAGAAAGAGAGAAAGAAAGAAAATGCTGCTTGTTGTAATATGGGAAAATATATGTCAGATCTGTTACACTGTAAAACAGGAATAACAGTCTTCTATTATTAGGTTTTATGTTGAGTCGGCTGCCAGGACCTTATTGTCTTACACGCTTTAATCTTCTAAATGATTTAATTTCACTGTTTGTGACCTTAACATACTACAAATATTTTATTCCTAAATGGTGTAACTTTACATGTTACGTATTGCACTGCAGAATGCATTAAAAAAGACTGAATAGTACCCCCACATGTTGTCATTTATGGTCTACCGGTTCATAATTCATTTAAATGGAGATATGAAACATGCAAAGATCTGCATCATGGCAAGATGCACAAAAAATCCTCCTGCCTTTATTTTCCAATGCAAACAGGAAGTCAGCCATTTTGGTTTGAGCATGCAGAATGGGTTGCAATGTTGGTATTTTCACATGCATGACAATATTTTACATGTTTCACCTGATTAGCATCAGAGTTGCATATATGTTTAAATCAACATTTGGCACATTGTACCTTGAATTCTTGCATAGACTGAGTACTTCTGTTGATTGATTGAAGTGGAGCGATCCTTGTTATGTGTGAATATGACACAGACAGTCTGGACATTCCCTGCAGGCATGACTGCCCCCATGAAGCCCCCTCACTCCAGCCACAGCCTCTACAGTTAATCCCAGTTTGTCATTGTGCAGCAATGTGAGAAACACTGTGGGTGTGGGTGTGGAGGCAGAGGCAGAGGCAGAGGCAGAGGCAGGCTGACCATGTGCCTCACTGTGGAAATCTGTCCTGGCAGTTACAGTGTCAGTGTGTAGGAATGTGCTGATGTGGGGAAGAGGAAGGGGAGGGAGGACTGGAGGGTGGTGGGTGCTGGATAGTGGGTGTGGGCAGATAGAGAGGGACACTAGTGGCATCTCTGCTGGTATAGATCCAGCAGTTCATATATATGGCCCTGCACGTACAGCATATACCTTTATTCTGTCTATTCAACTGAGTATAGTGAAGAAACAATGGGTGACCGAATGGCATTTATGGAAAAATGAAAAGTGCTACGTTGAAATTTCAAAGAATGTGAAAAGTGATTCAGATTTGCACCAAAATTTGTTCAGTTCCTTCTGAACTTATATTACATCTTTTCACCCATTTTTGTGATATTGACTTTGGTTGTTCTCATGTGATCTTGTACACAATCAGCCGAGAAAATAGTAAAACAATCATAAACTAGTCGAACTTCTCACTGAGCCTCTGAATCTCACAATAAACAAATCTATTGTTCTTCTGGTGAGTCATTGTCCTGCAAATATCAACTGTTTTGATAAAAACGTAATTGGATTAATGGACACAAGGTGCTTTTTTCTCTGTGCATATAAAGAATTTGTAAAATTGGAACAGAGGACCTGTTTCTAAGATTGCATTAAGACGGATTAATCAATTAACAAATATATTTTTTTTTTCAAAATTGATGATCTATTAAATTGAATAGTTATTGCAGGCTTTCTGAGCATATCTACATTCCTGCCTCAGTTACCATGGTAAAGGATCTGGATCCTTCTGTCTTTATCCCGCTCTGTTTTGCAAACCCAGCAAAAGAAAAAAAAATCCACCTTAAAAATAGACTGTGTTTCTATAATCTCTCTGAAGGATTTATTGCAGCAGCATTGTGTGGCGCTGTGTTTGGTTTATGTGAGCATATATTTCATGGTTGATTTTCACATGGTTCTGCAGCGGTGTTATCTTAACCTGATATTTACCCTCTCCCTCCCACAATGAGCGCTGCACTCAGCTCTGTGTGCTCCTGACCTCCGGCACAATGAGCCCCAATGATACAATGCACTATACATTATGCACCTCGAACATATGAGGCAACCTGTTCCCAGTTTGAACTGTACATGACGAGTCAAAGTGCACCGGCACTTATCAGACGGTGGAATTCTTCTCTATTTAAGGAACGCCCCAAATAACTCTGCTGCCGACCTTTGACCCACAATGCAACAGAGCAGGCTGACGGTGACATGCAGACCTCAGACTCTCTGCTGGAGGCTCAAAGTAGCTTCACATCACTTACATCAGCCAGGCTTCAAATAACCTTTTCCCTACTATCACAATTCCAGCACTATGGAGCCACAGGCGGCACAGTCACAAGTGACACCACCTTTCACACAGTGCACAGTGGAACCTGCGCTGTCATGGGTCAGGGTCATAGGTTCCAATGCACTTCAAGTGTTTACTCATCATAACTGGATTTGTGTGTTTTGAATGGAATCACTTAAGCGCCATTAAAGCTCTGGTCTTATATAAATCATTATATAACTTGCAAAGATATGATCACTTCATTCCAACCTGCTTTCAGTTCATATATCTTGGTTGTTATGGCTCTTTCCGTTTATACCTGCTCTTCTTGTTCATCAGGAAAATGGCTTTTTAGTTTCCATTTCACCCGACACGCTGAAAACACTTTCCAAACAACTTTACAAAAAAAACAAATAGCTGCACTTTAGCGGTAGAGTGTGAATGATTTAGTGACAAAATAGTGGTGAAGTTGCCTGATTGAGCTGAATAGCCGTCACCTCACTGTTCCCCTCTAAACAAGCCTGTGGTTATTATCTTTACTCAAAGGGTGTTTGGTTTGTCCATTCTAGGCTACTGTCAAAACATGTAGATCCCAATATGAGATATAACAGAGAGGACCCATCAAGTTGTAATGAATAACATCATAAATATGATAAAAAAAAACATCAATATAATGGTTAAATATTTTGCATTTCCTCCAAAAAAGATTGAAATGATTTCCCCTTAATCCTACCCAGCGGAACTGTTTTTCCCACCTTCCAGGAATATTTCATGAATCATAAGATGGAGTTGTATAAAATAGGTGTCACATGGTCAGACTCCCATTAGATTGCACGTTCCGCAACTCAAGGTCAGTCTCTGCCTCCTCTCTTCCCGTGAGCATGACGCTGCACTCAGGAAGGGGATTGCCCGCCTGACATCAAACCCTGTGACATCACTGACATTCCAGCGGGTGCAGATCACCTGCCTGTGAGACACAGTTGGAAGAGGAGAGGGAGAGTAGGAGGTGGGGTGGGGTTGGGGGGGGGGTTGTTAGCCTAACTGTCTTGCTCAACATTGCATCGCCTGCCACTGAGCTCCTTATTTGAGAAAAAGTTCCATGTAGTCATGTGCTTTGCCGTAAATTGCACCACCCTGCCCTGCTCCCGAGAGCAGAAGGAGGAAGCAACAACAAACGGCATGAAAACACCTCGCGTGACCTCACTCTACCAGTTTGTGTAACTCTAAACTCTTCTATTAGGACTTTTCTTTGTTTTGCGTCATATGAAATTTAGCGCTGATTCTTTCCTCCAGTGGTGCAAGACGTGTGAAATGTCAAGCGCCAGTCGTCGGTTTGTGGTGACAACACAAAACTCAACTCTCCAGCAAGTCACTGAGAATCGGTGAAAAGCCAAACCTGTGTGGATGAATGAACGTGTTCCTGCTGAGCGCAGCAGAAGCATGTGTGTGGAGAGCAGTGAGGATTATTGTTCTCTTCAGCTCAGAGATGGCATCGAGGCCACAGAGGCCAACATGACCCCTGTGATCCGCACGTGACTCCTCTTTTACAACTGCTAAAGGTCAGAATGTAGCGAGGCTGGACTAAAATTTCCAGAAATGAAAAAAAAAAAGAGGAAACACATGTAGGTCTGGCTTCAAAAATACTTTTTATTGACAGCAATACATAAGTGTGTGTTGTGTTCAGATTCTTGCAAATAGTTAATGTAAAAAAATGAAACATAAATACATTTAAATATCATTAGAAATAACTTAGAATTGTAACAAAAGAACTATTTGACTTTCAGCAAAAAAAAACTGCTGGCATAGGAAACACCGACTACAAAGAGTGTCTTCACTGAATGTGTAGCCCTTCCCTTTTTAAATTACGACAATATGAACATGAACAATTCAAATCGTAGAAGTGAAATTGCAAAAAAGGTCCAGTGTTTCAACAAGTGCTTTGTTTCTGCAGAAGGAGGCCGAGGCCTTGGTCCACTCAACAGCTCCAGGTTCTCCTCATGTCTCTGACTAAACACATACATCATATATCCGTCTGCACAGAGTCCAGCTTCACATTGAAAAGCACACATGCTTTTTAATTTTCTTTTTTAATCCCTGCATCTCATCTGTGCTGCAAAGGCTGACAGACAGAACTCCAAACTGTCCCGTCCACAGTGGGAATCCATCCCAGCGCCCACTTGTTTTTCTTCTTTTAAATACATCCCATGAAGACAGCGGGCTTCTTATTTTTTTTCTTTTCCCATCAGCTTTGGAATTTGATCTCTGGGTGGCACGATGTCCATCAGGGTTCACATCGCTTGTCCCTGTGCTGGTGAAGTACATGTCCTTTCACAGGTTTGTGCAGGTGAGGGTTCATCGTTCTGGCAGGTTGATGATGGGCACCCACTGGTCCATGCAGCGGCTCTCTAGGCAGAATCTGTTGACTTTGCTCAAAGCTGGGTCTTTCCATGATGTGGAGTGTGGGCTCTAAACATAAACACATGAAAGAGGAGACGTGACCTAAATGCTTTGTATGTGGTTTCCACTGTAAGGATTCAGAAATAGTCTGAGCGCACAGACGAGGTAATTCCCTCTCCTGAAATTCCAGAGGAGTCATACATGGGAGGAGTCGTGCACGTGTTTTCTAGATACACAAGGACATGTACCGACTAGTTCTCCCTTGAATCAATTACACTGATGTGCACATGCCTCTGAATCGTGTACAAAATCACCATGTCATTTAGCAACTCAAACGTAGCCTTTGATTGTCAAAACATAAAGATACTTACAGTGACCAGAACACAGTGGACGTCCATGGGTTCCCCGCCGGTCTGTTTCCCCCCGGCTCCTCCGCCCAGTATCTCTGCCAGGCGCCGGGTGTTGTTGACTCTGAGGATGTTGATGTCGTTCTCACAGCAGAAAGCCTGGATGAGGGTGAAGTGGATCTGCAGAGCCACGTCTTTCACATCCTCGTCGTCCGTGGCCAGGATACACAGGACCACGTTGTCAGGGTCACTGAGGAGGGAAGATGGAGAGAGAGATGCTTTACAGATCCTGAATGGACGACGGCTTCCAGTGGCTTCACATATACAGAGAAAACATTTAAGAAGTGATGGAGGCAGAGTTAACGCTGGTGCAATTCATTGTCAGTCACATTAGAAATATAAAACTTCAAATGGGAAATTAAAACCAGGATCAAGTATATAGTGCAGAGGTAAATTGGGTCAACCGTAATTGATTATCAATGCAGACCTCCTTAAATAACTCCTACTAATTATTAATCATTAATGAAGCAGATAACCAACATTTGAGCCTGATATGCATCTATAATGCAAATTGATGGTTTAAATACCTTAAACAAATGTTATTATACACTATAGCTCTTAGAGCTGCAGAAGAGCCAAACTAATGCATCTTCTAATCAATCCACTTTTACTTTAGTGATCATTCAAATCCAACACAGATAATCACTCCCATAATGAACTGGGGTTCTGTGCAGGCACATATGATTCATATTCACCCACTTACTATAAAACTATTCAACGTGAAATGTAACCAACAACACAATCACACATATTCGGCAAAGTAGATTACAGATAGGTTGGAGCTTCTCCTCAGTAGCACCATGTTACAGGTGGTTTGCAGCAACAATACTTCTGTACTTACACATTAAGAGACTTGGCCGCCTCATACACTCCGACAGTGATGCAGCCCTGAGGTAAAGCGGAGATGAGAACTTCTTCCAAAGCTTTCGCCACCGAATCCATTCTGCAACACACGACATGTCGTTAATACAACTACTCCACTACTTCCCAGCCTCCATGTTCTGCCCGGGGGCTAACGTTAGCCGGCTCTGCTAGCTAGCCGCACCCGGCGTCTCTCCAGCCACACTGACAGATGTGTACGCTGGGAGAAGACCCAAGAATTTGACCTCTTTCAGATATGCAAGTATTTGACAGTTGCGCTAAAGTTGACGAGTGTGTTTAATACACCGGTGTGTTGTTCTCGGACACTTTGGGAGCAGCGCTGCGTGTTAGCGAGTAAAGTTAGTCCAGATAAGAATGACTTAAGAAGAGATAGCCTTTCACTTTTTATGCTAACACGTTGCTATGCGTCAGTTATTACAACGTAAAACACTTCAATGCGCTTCTAACGTGCATTGACCTGTGTAAAGTAGCAGTACGCGAGCAGTAATAAAACGATAATATGACGTATAATTTACCTTTCCTGAGAATAATCCCCACTTAGTTCCTCAAATGTCATTTTGTACATAAACTCCAGGTCCGGCTCAGATTACAGTCACTGGGCTTCAACTCGTTAGCCTCTCGCTAGTTTCTGTTAGCTCCTTTCCTCCAGTTGACACGCTGCAACGTCTTCCACTCGTCTATGCTGCGACTAAGAGATATATCTGTTAACTTCACATTAAAACCGTCCTGGACAATGAGACGGAGCGACACGTTTATATGGACTGCGGTGATTGGTGCTATGCTAATGCGCTGGGAGGCGCTCAGCGGCGGGATTGGACGGACGCGGAGCACTGGGCGTGTCCGGGCAGGTCTCCAGGGAGCGATACTACGGTCACTGCAGCTCTCTGCTGGCCTCTAACTCCCAGACAGAAATACTGATGTGTATTCTGCTGCATGACCGTGACACACTTCATGGTACAATGAGCTTTTAGCTGAAGTTGTCATGTCACTAAATCCTGTGTTGCATTTACATGAAATCGCCACGCAACTATTTGTTTGCACTTTAGCATCAACCGCACACCAGAAACACCACACACAGCATAGTAAACACGCTATCTTTAATCATGTGCTGATGGGAGTCAGGACTCACCCTCTGCACCCGGACAGAACTCCCACAGCTTCCTGGATCACTTGCCTGGCAACGGGACGCTGCTCCCGGATAGGCTGCGCTCTGATTGGTTCCCTGCGAAGCGTGCGAAAACTGACCGAAACCCCGCGCGACACCCAATGCACTGGCGCGAGAGTGACAGCATGTGGAGCCAAGTCTGGAACTCCAAGTGACCCCAGAGCCCCGGTTGGAAACTATTTTACTATACTATAACCTTTTCATTTATATTCCTCAAAGCAGTCTTCAGTTGTATCAGTGAAGTTTTCACCTTTGAATAGAATGAAATGTGTTTTTAAAATGTGTGAAACAACCCGTAAGTAAGTATGAAGGTGAGCATCAAGCATGATTACAACTGAATACCCATCCCCTAAATTCAAATTAAACGTTTAATGACACTGATGGGCTCTCCTCACCCTCACCTCTAGATGTCACTCAGTTCTACACGCTGTGTTTAGTCACTGCGAAGTCTGCTGTCAGTGAAATAGTAGATTGAAGCACTGTTTCACCTGTAGACAGATGTTCACAGTGGGCACAGACAGAGGTGAATTAAAATAAGTGTTATGCTGCCCTCTAGTGGTGAGAGTTGGGACTAACCAACAAACAGCAGCTCCCACTGCATTTGGCTGCACACCTGCAGCTGCTAACTGCTCAGTCAGCTGCTGCCTGGTGTTTCCAGTTACTCTGATTCAGCTTCACCAAACCAAGGAGCTGCGGAACAAACCCAGGGCACCAGAACACATGAGGCCTGAAAGAGGTGGTAGACAAGAGAGTGGACAATCTGACCGTTGATTGGAAGGTTTAATTCCCAGCCTTTGCACATACTTAGATTTATATTGTTTAGTGCGGAAGAATCAATGATATATGAATAGGCATAAATGAGATTTGTGCAAGTAATTATTGTATCAATTTAATTTAATATTTTACCACAACTCTACATGTCAATGGATCCTGCACAGTTAATTCATTCTACTGCATGAATATTTTCATTCAGTGCATTGGGTGATGGTGTGGATCTTGAATCTGGTTTGGTAGCCATATAATCAAACAAAGAAGAAGAAGAAGAAGATGCATGTATTGTCACTGACATGCTTGAGGGACACACACATGCGGGCGAGATTAACATCTGCTGTAACCCATCCTGGCTCGACCTTCCTCCGGGAACAGCCAGGTGCAGAGAGGGCAGCCACTTTCTTCGGCGCCCAGGGGACCAACTTCTCGACGCCGTCGTTGGTCAGGAGACGGCTTTGCAATGTTTTTTAGAGGGGATTTTTATGGAAGGAGGAATTCCCCGGGTAACACGGGGAGAACATGTAAACTCTACACAGGAAGGCTCCCGCGCGGTGGCCAGTCGCGGATAGGTGTAGCAGACTGACAGCCAATCAGATC
>JAFBJT010105780.1:0-16659 GCA_016785325.1 Chascanopsetta lugubris
AGATAGATAGATATAGATATATGCTTGTATATATATACATTTTTTCCTGGCAAACATGGCAAATAACGCACAACATTAGAGGCCAAGGCCAAAAGAAAAAAAATATTAACCAATTCTTTACAATTAATTTAGTAATTCCTACGTTTTACTTTATTTTACACTCACTTTACTTTGTTATCTATGCCTTTCCAAAAGTTGAGAAATCAATTGTATGTTGATATAGAAAATATCCATGAATATGTTGAAAGTTCTAATATGACAAAATAAAAAAATGAAAACATTATTTCCTTTTAAAATTCAATCAATGTTTTTTTTTTAAATACTCGGTATTTTCTTTTCTTACTTCTTTTCTTTTTTATTTCATTTGAAATACTTTCTTTGGCCTTTTATTATCTTTCTGCAACCACCACGTCCGATCATTTCATTTCCTTCAACTTCAAGAGAAAGCAGTGAGAAGTCCCCAACTCCTCGACTAGAGGGCGTCATAGTGTCAATGTCAGCAAACGTCTAAAAGAGGAGGAGGGAGGGAGGAGAGACCACGGGAGAGACAGAGAGAGCGTGAGAAGGACAGAGGTAAGTTTAGTTTCCACACTGACTCAAAGAGGCTGTAAGGAAGTAAATACTGTGGCTGACGTGGGAATACAGTCAGGACCTAGTGAACATTCCACTCAAAATATGTGAGGTGAGTGTACATTACCATTTCATTCATTTATGTACGTGTTGATTTATTTGTTTGTTTGTTTTATAGAAATAAGACTAAGGAAAAGTGACATTTTGAAGGTCCCAGTCACTGAGATGAGGGTTCATGTTAGACTTGGTGTTAATTAAACTGTAAGTCTGTGTGTGTGTGTGTGTGTGTGTGTGTGTGTTTGTGTGTGTATATGTGTGTGTGTTTGTGTGTGTATGTGTGTGTATGTGTGTGTGTATGAGAGAGAGAGAGAGAGAGAGAGAGAGAGAGAGAGAGAGAGAATGTGTGTTGCTTGGAGATTCATTCCTTCCTTATTTTCTTTGGTTGCACATTCACAGGATGGAAGCTAGTTCCTACATTAGGTGAACACTTGTATGTGGACTCTGTTTTGTTTGCATCAGAACACCATTGTGTTTGAATTTGAGTTAAGTTGCAGTTTATTGACATTAGCATTTCATATTTGAGTATCCTATCATAAGTTAAGGGTGTCAATGTTTATTGTTGGATATAGTAAAGTTTAATGGAGAGTATATCTTCAATGTTGTTATCTCCATTGTGACCTCTTTTGCCTGCATGCTTTTTCGTTGGTTTCATAAGACAAATGTTTGTTTTCTTTGTAAATATTCATGAAAAAAAACCATACTTTTGTGTAGTACCAAACATAGCCCAGTTTGAAGATGTTCCTCTGTTGAGTTTGTGTGTGTCTCAGTGCATGAGGTCTCAGGTAGTAACACAAGTGCACTGTACACAAATCATAAAACCGGTCCCAGTGCAGTTACTATGTATCACTCTTCGCAGTTTCGCTTTTCATCTTGTTCAATAATTCATCCTGCAATGCCCGTCCACCTCCCTCTGTCCTCCTGTGCCGGATGTATTGCTACACAGTCTTATCTCACATTGTTGACTCATCCAGCTCAGTGGCTAAACTTAATTTGCTGCTGGATAGGGGGCACTGATGTATTCACTTGATATCAAGGGGAGCTGAGCAGAAACACGTCATGGAATTAGATTAGATAAACAGATGCATTGGTGATAATGTTACAGATTTGTAATCTAAGATCATCGACCAATTTGTTCTGTTCCGTTTCATGTGGTCAAAGTGTGCGACAAGCCATCCGTTGTGTAAGTTTAGGTAATGATGAATCACAAATGAGTGAATTAGAGTTTTATTATCATCAATTTCCATGTTTCACATCCAAAAAATAAAATGCTATAATTAAAAAGAAGAGTTTTTAAAGGAAAGGAAATCCTGTATCACTTTATTAACCTCTGTCTCCTATCATAGGAAAGTTTTAAACGTACACCGTGTAACTTTGTGTAGTGTTATTGTAGTATTGAACAGTAAGTAGTAGTAATGCAGGCGGCCCCTACCTGCATTAAAACTCAAAAGCAGTTCAGTATGTCCATTTAGGGATACTGTGAAAACATGGTGGTGCAACATGGCGATCTCCGTATTGATACAGAGGGCTCATTCCAGGGTGATGTAATTAATAAGTAAAACAACTGGGTGATATCATATCTTCATGAAAACATTAGTGTAATTATTCAATTTTCTACTTCTGCTAAAGGAAATGGAAATTATTTCACCAAAATGTACACACTGGACCTTTAAATCCACCAATGTTTGCACCAAAGTTGATATATTTTCCCCTTGATTATATTTGTTATTATACTACCATCCGTTTGTTTCTTATCAAGTCAAACATTTGTCTTTGTTTGTTTATCAGTTGGTTCTTTTTTGTTTGTTATGTAAGTTGTTGTGATGTTGTTCGCCAAAAGTGCAGTGTGTAAGATGTCCGTCATTTTTGTCACTTCAAAAAAATATTGATAATATTAATATTATTACGATATATATAATAATTACATTCTTACATTGTAATGAATGTATAATGTTTTAAATGTCTTTGGGTTTTTTCCCATTACACTTAAATGAGCCCATTGGCATATATTAACATGGAGGAGTGGGTCCTCTCTACAGGGGCCGCCATGTTTTTTACAGGAGCCCCGAGCGGACGGAATAAATGTCTTTTGGAAAATAGAAAACACCCATTTTAATCAACCTAGAACCAAAGAAGTTAGGATAATAGCCAATAAATAGGTCTTTAATAATACTGTATATTGTTACTATTGTAACAAGTAGCTCTCTGTTCAATACACACATGATCAAATAGGGCTTTTCATTCAATGGTTTTGTCTTTTGAAAAATAACACATCCTCCTAATGCAAACAAAATAAAAGCACACTGTCTTATTCCATGCCATGGTCTAGTAAGCAAACTTTGCATAAATAATGCAATGAACTTCAATATGATCTCATGTTCTCATCACAGCGCTGCAGCGTTGTGTTTCATCGTCTGTTAACACACAACAGGAACACCGTGAAACGAAAGAGCAGAGGATTATTTCCTGTGTTTGTTTTATTCTATATTTGAGTTTCGTATCATATATAGCTTTTGTTTCGATATATGGCATGTAAAGCCACCCGTATGGCATTTACAGCAGCAGGTGAAAGCAGCATGAGGACATGGCTCCATCTGAACTCTTAGCTTATAAAGTCACCACGTAAACAGTGTTAATGCCACAGTGAGGAGATCTATTGACATCAATAGAAACATTAAAACCTTGAAAACAATCCCCTGGGTGGTAAGACAGATATAACAATGGCAGTCATTTGATTAGTTTATGGGTATGATTAATCAATATCTGGATCATTTATTATCATTGTGTAATTGATAATGGTGCAGTGTAAGATTTTGGTCATCTTGTCACCTCTTAGAAATACTAAAAAACAATTACATACGGACATTTTCATGAATTTATAATCGCATCAATATCTTTTTCAAATACTTCTTAAAATCTTAAAAGAGAAAGAGTTAGGTCTTCAGATGGTGTAGAAACACATTCCTAGTAGCAACAATAAGAGCAACTGATTGGATGGAAGGAGATTAACTCATTCAATCTGTTTTGAAAAATATGAATCCATATGCACATTATTGGCTTGTATATTTCATGTGTTTATTTCAATTGTACTTTATGGGATTGATCATTTTGGGATTCATTATTCCAATATATCCCCCGGTTTCAGACAGTGTTACATCTTATACATGTTATTACATGAGTCAGAGTAATTACAAATGATGCAGAAACCGGCAAATCAATACTTTCCACTGTTTTTATTGCTTTTTATAGCGATCATAAATGTAGAGTGATTCTTATCCTGGACATGGCAAAAACAAAACAGCACCCTTAATTTCATATCTTGACAGTTTTCGCATATTGTCCCTGTGACCTTGAAGTTATTTCTGTTGCCTGGCAACAGAGTAGAGTTAGACGGACATTATAAAAGTTTTCTCGCCCATAGTCTTTTCTTTACATGTTTACAATGGGCTGTTTTGTTCAGTTGAAGCAAGATATTCATATAGTATTGGAGGTTGTGTTCCTCACACCCTTTGACAAACTGTTCATCACCCAAGTTCAATGAAATCTGGGATATTGAACCAAGATGGACCTCCCATTGGAGCGTTTGTTTCTCAGAGATGAACGGACTCATATGAAGGCTCCATTTGAAGGAGCTGTCACAAGTTGTGTACATTGACTGTGCCTTATAACTATATTTTAATTTTCTTTTCATTAAACAAAGATGGATATAAACATTTAATCATTCACATTTTTAAAATGTGTGTATTGTTATTGAACACTCTACGTAACATCTATTGCACGTCCGTCCGTCCTGGGAGTGGATCCCTCACTTGTGACTCTCCCTAAGGTTTCTACCTTTCCTTTTTTTCCCTGTTAAAATGTTTTTTTTCCCCTGGTAGTTTCTCCTTACCCTTGCTGAGGGTCCAAGGACAGAGGGTGTTACCCACCCTGTGAAGCCCTGTGAGACAAACTGTGATTTGTAAATGCAGGCTATATAAATAAACTTTGATTTGATTTGATTTGATTTGATTTTCCCTGTAGCCCAGAATGGAGACGCTTAACACCTTTTGAGTTTGAGAATACAGTCTTAGGTTCTAGGGCATAGTTGAAAGAAGGCAAGACATATTCATCGACAGGTGCGACTTTACCAGAAGATGTTACTGAATTCTTAACATTTTTAACTTTAAGTTCAATTGCAACATCTCTGTAAGAAAAAGCAGAGGTAACAAACTTGTGGGACCAGTTGATTAAATGCTGGAATAATGATCTCATGTGTGGGCACACATTGGTAAGAGCAAAGTAAAACTCAGACAGGCAAAGCAAAGCAGGAGCCACAGCAGCACCGGGGATTTGAGCAGCCTGAGATGAGACACATTTGATTTTCAAAATACATCACTACATCACTTTAAAGGTGTAGTGTGGGATTTTTAGTGCCATCCGGTGGTGAAGCTTAAGTATTACAACTTACTGCAAGTACTGCGGCTCAGCCCCTCCCTTTCTGAGCTACGGTGGCCCCACAACTTCAACAGCCCAATGCAGTGACTGCCCCGTGGCCTCAACAGCCTCAAGCAGCCACTCAGAAGAGACGAGTTCTTTTATATTAGTGTATTTGAAATATTACTAACGTCTATAAACATCAGTCGACACCCTGGTTATTGTTGCAGCGTCGCAGCATCTGTGTTCGTTTTTTATGTTGATCGTGGTCTGATTGCTAATGTTGGTTAGCCACCGGGCTAACGTTAGCTACTATGCTGCTCCGGTGATGTAGGCCTGAGTCCGGGGAAGCTACAGAGCTGCGCCAGGATAGATGACGTAGATACAGTTATTGTTTTCCATTTGAACTCATTCAACTGTTCTACTAAATATCGATAGAGAAAAAAAGATGAGCTGTTATTATTTTGAAATCACTTCATAGATTTATTTATGAAATGACAGAAAAACACAGTAAAAGAACAATGACTCATGTGAAGTCTCATCTCCATCTCCAGCTCCATGGAATGGAGGTCCTGCTGAAAACACTTGCATTACTCATTAGTAATAATAATGATAATTATTTAGTCTCCGATATAAAATGAACTGTTACCTTTGCTGAAGACTGTGGGCGTTTGGGACCTCTGACCCTCTTCTGGACACATCGCTGTGAAGAATAGATGAACAAATATTTTCACTCTAATGACAATATGACTAACAAAAACAGAAGACAACGTAAAGAAAAACAAAGAATGTGTGTAGGCGGATGCAAATAAACAAAGTAAATGAGGCTGAGTCTACACAGATTGGTTTTGAAGAAAATATAAAAGGATGACATAACCAATGTTTTCTTAAACTGCATCAAAACTCATTCTACTGTGGCAGGAAATGTGTTGTAAACAAGCGTGACAGCACAGGATACATTAGACAGTAAATTACACATGCTATCAGTGTTGTCGTTTCTAAATGGCACCTCACCTGTTCAGCAGGACAGTGGCAAATTCTGCGTCAGTAGTAAAGTTATTTTTTCTCATCAGAGTCCTCCAACGTGGGGAAGCATTTCCAGTGTGGACCCGTGATTTGGTCCATTGCCGGCTGCTAAGCTAAGTGCTAAACCGTCTGGCCTCAACACATCTCTGCCTCACGTGTAGAGGTGGCAGGGGACCTGTCTGTCAGATACCGAGAAAGGGTGGTCCTCCATCGGTTATTCTATTATTGTAACTGATTTTCAAACAATAATTCCCGGATTATCATGAAAACATTCCAAGCTTGTTTATTCGCAGACTAGATTTTGGTCCAGATCCAAACGAAAACCTACGTCCATAGAGTTGTAGTAGGGATCCGTCCACTCACTTTAGATAATCAATATTGATGCTTATATAAGCCAATGCATGTTCTATTGTATAGGTCATATCAGCTTTAATGAAAGAATTTACAATGTGTTTCCAGCATTCATCAGCTGACCTTCCTGTCATAAAGAAGCAGGTTGCAAATTAGGAACAAATTGAACCAAATCAAACACTCACGACACATGTATTATAAATGATGTACCTCAGTGTGAACATACAGCCATCACAGTTTCATTTAATTTCCTTCTCAGTGCATTACATAACTTGGCTTAGCGTAAATGTGTAAAAGCAAATAAAAACAGTGTTGATACACAAAGGTTGCAGGTGACAGAAGCAGCATGAGATGCAGTGTTTGTTGACCTAACTGAATTGCAGCCGTTACTCATAATTTGTTTAACTTGTTTATCTTTTCACTGCGTCATTGCTGCCACTGGAGCTTGAGTGGATGTGAAATCAGCTGGAGCTTGGAAACAACACCACAAATGAAAACAATGTTTCGGTCAATTCTGATCATGTTAAAGGTGAAGTGTGTAGGATTTTGGTCATTTTGTCTCTTCTAGAAATATTACAAAACAATCACATACTGATACTTTCATGAATTTATAAGCATGTAAATGTTTTATTTTTCCGTCTTTACCCTTAAATGAACCCATTAATTTATATTTACATGAGGAGCGGCTCCTCTCTATGGAGACCACCATGTTTTTACAGTAGCCCAGAGTGGACACACTCAACATCTTTTGAGTTTTAATAGCAACTGAAGTCGACCATAGGTTCTCCTGCATGTTCAGAAGGGTGATGGTGAGGTGATGGATACAACATGCAACTTCACCTCTAGATGACTGCACCTTTAAAATGAAATTATGTGTTAAAATATATATTTCATAAAATCTAATCAAATCTTGCCTTGACTGACATTTGAGCACCATTCGTGCATGTTTGAATCACTAGTTGCAATCAAGAGTAAGTTTTTAAATGTACAGTTTGTAAGATTTGGGGACATTTTCAGGTGAAGTAGCATTTTATATTTATTATCTCATACTTCCCATCTGAGCATGCAGGAGAACCTATGGTAGCCTTGGGTTGTCATTCAGTCTCAAAAGATGCTTACTATTAAATGGCTCATTTAAGGATAATGCAAAAAGCAAATCATGCATTGAGGTGATTATACATTCGTAAAAATGTCTGTATATAATTGTTTTGTAATTCTATCTCTGCAGATTTATGTGAAGAAAATTGACCTAAATCTTACAGACTGCACCGTTAAAGGTGCAGTAAAGGGGCAGTCACGTCTTTACACAAGCCAAAATGGACTAATGGATTCTACATGCAACTTCACCTCTAGATGTCACCAAATTTTACACACTGCACCTTTAAGTCTTGAAAAAGTCTTTGAAAAGAGGTCGATTATCTTTTCATCCCTCATATGGATCTGTGGTTGGGTACGTGAGAACTGTTTCTTTTTCATAAATGTCTGTGTATTCTTAAAGCCATATTATGTTTACTTTACTCCTTAGACGGTGACAGAATGTTTTATGTGTGGTTTTAAGATCTTGTCGCATTTCGGTCTGACATTGATACATAACATGGTGCAGCCGTGCGTCTCAGCATCATCATTTAAAAGGACCATTTTTGTGAAGCAGTAACATGCGGATACATTCTCATTGTCTCTGTTTTCATCCAGTTGTTTTCTTTCTTTTTTTTTTGCTAAACATGGACTTCAGCACCACTTCTTGCCAAAGTCTTTTCAAGCAATTGTCTAATATGTAACTTAGATGTAACTTTAGATGCTTTGATGCTTTTAGGAAAAATCAGCAGGAACATCAGGATATTAGTTGTTCCTTATGATGAAATAAGAATTCCCTGTTTTGATATGAAGTGAATCATGGAACAGTGAGACTGCAGGGGTGTCAAACTCAAATATACAGTGGGCCAAAATAGAAAATTGAGACCAAGTTGAGGGCCAGACTACAGATTGCTCACAATAGTGCATATTCATATCTTTTTCAGACGGAAACAAATGTACGTTTTGTTTGAACATTAAATCAATTAAAACAGATAGAAATCAAATTTCAAACCAGAGATACTTCAGTGGCATCTGTTTCTTATTTTCATTAAAATAATTAATTGTGTGAATAAGGATTCACGCAAGGCTTGGACCCCATTGGACAAGGCCAGAAACAGGACGTGGTTTAGAGAGCTTTATTATACTCTTGAAGTGCCAAACAAAAGGAGCTTGACATTGCTCAGTAGAGAAAAACTTAGACGAGACTTTACTAACGAAAGGTTTTAACACAAACTTGGCTTAACACTAACGAAGGTTTAAATGTTCAAATACTTAACAAGGGGTGGCACGGACGCTAATGAAACACGGACGACGCACTAGCAACAGACAAACAGAGAGGGGAGTATATATAGGGAGAGAGGATAATGAGCCATTAAAGGAATCAGACGCTGACAAAGACAGGCAACGTGCAGGAAAACGAGAAACCCCCCTCCAAAATAAAACAGGAAGTTACACAAAACATAAACTAACATAACTGGCAGTGCATAACACCCCCCCACCCCCCCCCCCCCCCCCCACCCGCTCTCTCCCTACCTTATAGTGTCTTTTGGGGCCCCAAGAGAAACCTATGAAATTGATAATCTGACACTAATAGAAATGTGAAATGTAAACTTTTTTTCAAAAGTGCACAATAGTACTAATAGCCATTTTGACTCTTTAGGATTACAGTTACAGCATAATATATCACACTTCTCCATTGAAAAACAATAAATATGCAACACTTGTATGGAAGTACAAGTACATGGATGAAAGATTTTGTGTGTTGTACACAATAACTTCCATCCATGCACCTCAGTAGTACATTATCCAAATTCCAAGCCAATCAGTTGTCTAACTTGTCATTCTTAGCTTGACAGTTAAGCTTGGCTGGGCACGCTAGACACATTTGGAGTATTAGCAGTGTATCCTCTATGTACCGGCGGGCTAGATACCATTACACTGCGGGCCAGAGTTGGCTTGCGGGCCTGAGTATGACACGTGAGCTAGAGGGATATAGTCATGTACCCATAACACTGAGTTATATAGTATTAGAGGTAGTAGTAGTAATTTGTGATAGGCTGTAGCAGATGGGCCAGAAATCTGCACCTGCACCAGTGTTGCTAATCAATGAAGAACTTAAAGGGACTGTTAGGCCTTATTAGCTGAGGTCTTTCCTCTGCTGAATGCCATTCAACATTAGACGGCTTGTACAACACGTTATTGAAATGGAAATGAAAGACAATAATGTTTTGACATATTACGGACATTGTTTTTGTTTAACTTCCGACACGTATTTACATTTTATGGCATTAAGATAGGGTCAGGTGGTGAAAGGGAGGGGAAGGTTATTTGTGCAAGTGTTCATGTTAGTATTAGGTCTTTACTATCCACTGAGGTTATACACTTATATAACATTTGCCAGCTTCCCTCTACAAGTGGAATCGTCCTCTCATAGGCTCTGATGTATGTAAATTGCCTCGTGCATGTGACTCTTTTTAGGACATGTACTGTATGGCATACCTGAGTGTTTTAGTATTTCACTGGGGGCAACATCAGCCTCCCCAGTTGCTGCATGATGTTGCATAGAAATAACTGCATAGAAATCGTATTATAGACCTATGCAATAAAGAGTAAACGTTGAAAATGCCACCTCATGACACGCCGACCATTTTTTAAACATTTGAAGTACACAGGATATAGAATGTGTTTGTTGGTGATAGGCGTTGACAGTTGTTTTCTTCCTTCATCAGGGACATATTCACCTGGGAGGCCAAGGCCAGTGTCTCAGGGTGAAGGAGGCCATGGCTGGGATGAGCTTTCCTCTCAAGTTTGGAGCCAAGTGGATGAACCACTTCATACATTGTCCACAGCAATCCAAACAGTAGTGCTGTTCCTGTGACCTCGCACCATGATCTCAATAGCCCTCCGCTGGTTTGTCCTGATATCATTTATCATTTTGACCATTGGTGGAAATGTGCTGGTGTGTCTGGCCGTGCGGCTCAGCCGCAGACTGTGGCGCGTTGGAAACTGCTTCGTGGTGTCGCTGGCGGTGACGGACTTCCTGCTGGGCCTGCTGGTGCTGCCCCTGACCGCGACTGTGGAGCTGCGCGGTGGGAATTGGCCTCTCGGGGGAGCCCTGTGTAACATCTACATCTCCATGGATGTCATGCTGTGCACGTCCTCCATCCTGACCCTGATGGCGATCAGCGTGGACCGATTCTTGGCCATTTCAGCCCCTCTCAACTATTCCTGCAGGGTCACCCCTCTGCGTGTGGCACTTGCCCTTGCCACCATCTGGGTCTTGTCACTGGCAGTGTCGTTTGTCCCCATCCACCTGGGCTGGAACACAGTGGACTACAGAGTGCAGCACATGGACTGGGGTATGGGGGACGAAGACAAAGAGGGACGCTACTGCCAGTTCGAATGGAACAACAACTATGTGCTGATTTATGCCTTCGGCTCATTTTATCTGCCTCTGCTGCTCATGTGTGGAATGTATCTTTGCATATTCAGAGTGGCACGGGAACAGGTCAGTGGTTAATATTATGGTGTAGAACATGCTGCAGGGTGGAAAAGGTCATAACTCCAGGAATGCATTATAGTGTGCGGCAGTCCAGACCTAAAATACATGTGTGAATTTACATTAGTGATTCAGATGCATAATTCAGTTGTTTTTGTGTATTGCATTGTGGCGCAGGCCTGTATCAGCAAAAGCTTTTTTGATATCCTCAATCAACATCCTCTATATGTATGATGCCACATTTCTGTATTTATTTTTTTTACATCAGTTTTGTCTTAGGAATGTCAACAATACATCGACTCACTTAGACGAATCCTTCAGAGGATCTGACATTAGCGACAGTCCAGTGGATCACTGGAGTATGATGCATATCTGAAAGCAGTTTAAAGGTGCAGTGTGGGATTTTTTTTGCGACATCTGGTGGTGAAATTTAAAGGTGACATATTGTGCCCATTCATGGGACTTTCTATTTTTTCTTTAGCCTCTATTATGATGAGTAACGGTAATTATAGAACTCCGAAATTCCTTTCTCCAGTGAAACGCAGGGTTTTGGCTGTCGTCACTATCTCCCTATTGGCTGATCGGTAGGCGATCCCAGATTGGCTGTAAATATAGGTTAGTCCCGCCTTCTAAGGAGAACTAACTAAGTTCAAAATGTGAACATAAGAGTACATCCATATATGTTTGAGCCAAAATGGCATTTCAAGTGTACAAATACACTGAAATGATTACAGATAGGGATGTTAGACTGCCTGGTTCAAACTCCCACTGTGCTATGACATGTTAGCGTGAGCTAGCCATGAGGCTAACGGATGCAGCGCATTAGGACGAGTGTTGTTTCTTAAACACGGGAAACTGGTTATTGGATCAAAACTATGGTTGGAGCTGGTCCGGTACGTTACAGGGAGTCTAACAAGCCATCAACTGTACTTTTACATCCTTACTTTGCGGAGGTATTGAACGAGAAGTCCGAATCTCTGAGTCCGTTTCTGTCTTTACCAAAGTACCCGACTCATTATCATAGCGATCAAGTTTATGCGACACAGTTAGAGTGCCGTTCTCAGAGTGGATTCCAGGCTTAAAATATAGTTAGTGTGAAATAAATTTGTCCAGCAGACACCAACACATGTTCGCCAAAAGCAAACAGACAAGCTCAGCTCAGGTCATTTAAATCTGTTGTCCAGTCACCGTGCTCGTATGGATCAGTTCCACCGATTTGACTCATCTTTTGGAGATACCGAGCCTTCAGAACAGGGTCCAGCTTGTCTCGGTTCGGTCCATCGCTTTTATGTTTGGTTCGATCCATTTATCCCTGTGTTTGTGCCTCTGTCTCTGCAGCACCGTGTCTAACTCAGCAATGCAAACAAAGCCTGCTGCCTGCTAAAATGCCGCCGGCGGTCCACGATACATTGCGAGATGACGTGCCCTCTTGAGCCGTATAGTTTGGTTGGAGAGTTCCTCTGTTTGATTGACATCCTCTAGTGCAGACACACACACCCACGAGCAATTTGTTCACATTTGTGAACATTTGTGATCAAATTGCTCGTGTTGCAAATCGGTTTTGCTTCTCCTGCTCAAGCTGCCACTGTTTTTGTTAAATTACTCAAAAATGGTGCACCTCCATAAAAACCGTCACCACATGATCATCAATCATCAAGAACATAGCGTCACCGATGAGGCTTTAGTGACGCTCACGCATGCGCAGTACGGCTCTTGGACAAGCAGCTGACTGAAGGCCGTGCCAGTGTGCTTATGCCTGCTCTGTGCTGAATGAACAGACCTGTGTTGCTTCGTAGCTTCTTCATGGTCTCAGACCTTCTACCCGGTGGCTAAAAGACAATAGCTCAGTGATCTGAGCTCAATGAACATAAAAAAACAAACAAACGCAGATGCCACGATGCTGGGACGATCACTACAAGAGAGTTGATTAGGGTTTACAGACGTTAGTGGCATTGAAAATATACTAATATAACTTAATATAATATATTTTTTATTATTAATTATTATTATATTACATTATATATTATTATTATTAATAATAATAATAATATAACCAACTAAATTTCTTCTTCGGGCTGATGCTGAGTGCTGACACTCAGAGAAAGAGAGGGGCTGAGCCGTAGTGCTTGCAGTTAGATGTAATACTTAAGCTTCTCCACCAGATGTCATTAAAAATCCCACACTGGGCCTGTGTTGATCATTTTGAAATAGAAAAGGACGGTAATATGCAAGAACACCTATCCTTCAAACATTCTCAGTGATCCGTCTTTGATTACCATATAAAACTGAATAGCTGGTCCGAATGATGCATCAAGTCTCAGCAGCAGACAGACTCTTAGTAAACATTATTTCCGATGCATCGGCAACTAACCAGTGGCAACGTGGATCCGTGACACTATGATATGAGGCCACACAGCATTTAGTCCCACAATTAGAATGAAAGGTGCATTATACGTATGGTTCAAACAATGGAATGGATGCTGCATTGAAGTTACATTCTTATATGTTGACAGGAAGAGGGAGATAGTGTTGCTCATGACTCATTATAGGGAAAAATATGGTATTACTGTGTGGTTGGACAGGAACTTTGAGTCTTATGTTGACATCTCTTTAAAGCAATACATTGACATCTTTGGCATCATCTTAACACACCATTGATTGTTGTAGGCCATTTCTGAATATTTTAAGTGATACATTTTCTCTCTTTTGAGTCATTTCATGTATTTGAATAATCCCCTTCCTCTCTTTATATTGTTCTGCCACTCATTCCAGGTGCGGCGTATCCGTGCTGCCACGCCGTCGCATCCGCGCACATCGTCTGCCGCGGCCATATTCCATGAACACAAAGCCACGGTGACTCTAGCGGCTGTGCTGGGAGCCTTCATCATCTGCTGGTTCCCGTACTTCACTTTCCTCATCACCAGGGGCATTAAGGAAAAGACGAACCCACCTAACACGCTTCACTCTGTCATCCTGTGGTTGGGGTACTTAAACTCTGCCGTGAACCCCATCCTGTACCCGGCCTTAAACAGGGATTTCCGCAGGGCCTACGGTCACCTGCTTCGCTGCACGGGAAGAAAACTGCCATTCAATCGCCTGTCTGTGGTTAAAAAACTGACTATGACTAAAGAACAGAAGTTGCCGCAGCAGTCAGAGAAATGTACCGACAAAGTTTTCAAAGAAAACAATGGAAAGAGCCTCACACCTCATGAGAGGAACGGCCTCCTGGATAAGCCACGTTGAAATGATGTCAGCCTGCCTCACTGTAAATACAAACACACAGTTTAAGCAGATTGGCAAACAATTTACACTCTCAGTGAGGTGTATGGTGCCAAAATAACAATTAATGTTAAGTCATGGACAACAGCATGCATGGTGTTAAAGTTGCAGTGTGTACGATTTCAGTCATAATAAAAAAAATTTTTGAAATGACTACTACATACTGCTACCGTCACACACCAATCAAAACTACAAAGAGTCGCAGACAGATGCTTCAAATATAAAAGGGCAATTGTTTTATTTGTCAAAATATAATAATTACTAGTGTACAACATGAAAGATAACCTCTGGGGGAAAACGGGACAAAAAGAGGTTGCCAAATGAATGAAATTAAGATACCAAAACGAGGCCTACCTGTCCACCACAGCAAAATAGGCCTACGGGCTAAATAATAAGAAGTGGAGATAACAAGGGTGGCAACCCCCTGTCTAACTAATGTATTTAGACAAAATCAACCATGTGGTGGGATGTACAGGGTACCCACTTACCGAGGCCCCAGAATTCCCACCACAAGGTAAATTAAGTAAAATGGTACTTTGAGCTGCAATATGATCAGCTAGCGTCGAAGTATATTAGAGTGAGACAACCAGAGGGTGAGAATGTCAGAGTGTGGCTGCATCAGAGTGTGAGTGGATCAGAGAGTGGCTGCATCAGGGAGAGTGCTTCCAGCTGTGGTAATGTGCCTCCATTTGTAGACTCCCCTCTCTCTTGATTGGTCCCACACAGGAAAAAAAACATGTCACTCCCACTTTCTTCCTGCTCAGGAGAAATAGGGTATAGAGGGGAGCAAACAGACAGGAGAGGGAGACAAACTCACATACACAATAGATCCCCTGTCTTGCACATGACACTGACATTTTCATGATCACCTCAGTGTATTATTTTTTTCCATTACCGTTAAAGGTGTGGTCGGCAGTGGCTCAGCAGTTAAAGCAGCCGCCTTTGGAGGCAGTGGTCACTGGTTCGAATCCCACTTGTGCCCTCTTGCAGGGACTCTGGCCCTGACACTGATCCCACCCCAAGAAAAGGCCCTGTGAGTACTAATATAAATACCCCACAACCCAGAAAACTGGATAAGCAGGAGAAGATGACTTTAAAAGTGCAATGGGTAAAATTGGGTGACAGTTATTATTAGACTTCAATTGTTATTCAATCTCAAAAAATGTTCCGTTTGTCCACTCTCAGCTACTGTAAAAACATGGCGGTCTTCATAGTGTGGACCCATGTCCTCATGTAAATATATATTAATGGACTCATATAAGGGTAATGGTAGTATGATTAAATATTTAAAACACATACATTCATGGATTCATGATAACTGTTTTATAATATTTTTTAGGAGTAAAAAAAATGACCTAAATCTTCCATATTGCCCCTTTAAATGAGCCCATTATTGTATATTTACATGAGAAGCGGGTCCTCTCTAAGGGAGCCTGCCATGTTTTTACAGTAGTAGCACTAAACATCTTTTGAGTTTTAATGACAAGGGGCTGACGGCTACCTTAGGTTCTCCTGCATGCGCGGAAAGGGTAATAGTGAGGTGAAGGATCCAACATGCAACTTCATCACTAGATGTCACCAAATCTTACTCACTTGTAGGAAAAAAATGTATACATGAATGATAGGTGGCCATTGTTGTCCTGATAACTTTCACTGTGAATAAAACTCCTCGAACCATCGTGTCTCCTTATTAGAATGTATGAAAAGCAAAGAAGAGGGTAGTGTGGAATGAATGGATGACTCAGTAAATGTACCAGTGAAGAGGTATTGTGGTTAAAATGTTGCAAATTGTGTTTTCTCTGCTCTCGCAGAAGCCAAAGTGCATAAGTGTCCAACAGGTTTGAATTGATATGTGTAATGTTTTCACCTGACTTGACCTACATAGAATATCTTTAATGACTTCCTGGAGCTTAATACACATAAACCGAAAAACATACATTCAAATAACATCATGAGTTGCTGCACAGAGATATACAAAAAATATTGCTAACAACAAGTTAAAGGTGCAATGTGTAAGATTTCAGTCATTTTTGTCATGAATGAATAATGTATAATACCTGCATGTTTTTTTTTCATCACCCTTAAAGGTGTAGTGTGGGATTTGTAGTGTCATCTGGTGGTGACGCTTAAGTATTACAACTCAGCCCCTCCCTTTCTGAGCTATTGTGGCCCCATGACTTCAACATCCTAACACAATGACTGACCCATGGCCTCAACAGCCTCAAGCAGCCATTCAAAAGAGACGAGTTGTTTTATATTAGTATATTTACAATATCTACATCTATAAACATTAATCGACACCCGAGTTATCGTTGCAGCGTCGCGGCATCTGCGTTTGTTTTTTTATGCTGATCGTGGTCTGATTGCTGAGCTAATGTCGGTAAGCCACT
>JAFBJT010105780.1:17481-28183 GCA_016785325.1 Chascanopsetta lugubris
TGATTTGTAAATGCGGGCTATATAAATAAACTTTGATTGATTGATCGATTGATTGAACATAAACGCAAGGTCTGCACATTCTGGGATTTCTGACATGAACCATGAGGATGCTGTTTCCATTGAAACCCAACACATGCACAGGAAATGTGACATCATTTTCAATAATCAGATCACTGTGAAATTCAATGGGGACATTATATAATAGCTTTTTGGGACATACTTTTGTATCAGTGTCACTACTAGAACACATCGACAATCTCAAATGATTGAGGTCAATCCAGTTGCTGTTTCCACTCTCTCATTGAAACACACTTGCCTCTCTATCAACTTAGAATCTATAGCCACAGCTGCATACAAAGTTTAAAATATGAAATGAAGAAAATAAATGCAAATTCAACATTTGTGGTGCAAATACACTTGGATGGACAAATAGACCCAATAAACTCACAATGCAAAAAAAACTGTCATCTGTTAACAATATTGTTGTCCATGCTGGATGCAGCATGAATTTATATTTGCTTGTGGTTTGTCTATTTGCATATTTCTGAACTTCTATTTGGTCTGTTTACATACTTTTTTAAAGGACACTGATGGATCGGGGCTCAGGGATCAGGGCTTCAGTATGACAGATAAGCAGTAATATACCTACTTTCTACAGATTCAACTGAGGTAATTGTTTTGTCCTGATGTTAAACTTCATAGCATATTCTTAACATATTACTAAAACACAAATATTAGAAAATTACATGACAACTTGATGACTCTGCAAACTATTTTCTGACACCAATAATGAAAATAATTCAGCGTGATTCTTAACACTGAACTGTTTGATACAGACTATCTTTGTTTTGAAACATCACAGACGGTCTAGGTTGTCTGGATGTACCTGCACCGTGTTCACTGATGTGACCTTACAGGATTTCTGGCTATTGAATCTTAAACAGCTTTTCAGCATCTTGCTGCCATCTGGACCTGTGTATATGGAAGCTCACAAAGACCAGATGTGAATGAGACACAAAAACCTTACATAACACTTGTTTACCAGAGGGATACTAGCTAATCTTCATTCCTTAACTTATGCTGAATATTATGCCAACAAGCTGTGCCTATGATGTCAAACTCTGTGGTCCCTACCCGGTGCAGGTCTCCCTGTATGCCATTGTCCAAAATCTTTGCAGCCAGCTGGGCCTCTGTGAGCTGAGGTCGCAGAAAAGGAGGCTGCACGTATGCACTCTGTACACACTTCTTCCTGCCCAGGTACCTGCACACAGCACAGAGGGAGTAAGTGTGCACACATCATCAATAACACAGGCACCAATACTCTATTATCATTAAGGAAATGCACCTGGGTGCCTGTGAGCTGCAAAGGACATGAGAGACATTCTTCCAACATCCATTGGTGAAAGGGTTAACGCCTCCTCTGAACTTCCCCGTCACCTGGAGAAGGAAAAAAGACACAGAGAGCACAATACATCTTTTTTCTAAAAATAACAAATTGAATGATTTGTAGCTTTGATTTTTACATAAACGTGATCTCGACGTCACAAGACTTGTTGGCACTTGGAAATTACCTTGCAAACAAGATTTCAGAGACCGTCAGAGCAGCACACAACTGAAACACACAGTTACCTACCTGCTCATTTGTAGTCCTGCCTCTAGCCACAAGCACTACATGGAAACCAGTGAGGCCAGCAACAGGTATGAAGAATAGACCAGCCACACACATCACAGCCAGTCTGAGGTCACAGGGGTCAAGGAATATTTTGAAAGAGTAGTTTCAAAAACACCCAAAGGTCAATTAAAGCCAATCCAACCAATTTCTATCTCTAACAAAAAATGCACTAGCCGACTCTATTAACACTATTTAGCAATTCCTTGGGGATAAAAATAATAGCTTGAAAATGTATCTCTGAATTTGACAGTAAAATGTTAAAATTACAATTTCATTCTCCTGATTCTGATACAACGATTATAAAACCATAGATATCTGCTCAGGCAAAGACTCGGAAAAGGTTGTTAAAGGATACGTGACGATGGCGTGCAGGCGGTCAATGTTCTGTCGATGGTAGAGGATGAAGAGCAGCCCAAAGCCAAACACGGCCATGATGTGAGCCGTCAGAGACAACAGGAAGAGGAAAAAGTAACGGTAATTCCTCCTACCGATGCAGTTGTTTACCCATGGACAGTGGTGATCAAAGTCCTACGTGATTAAGTTTGGAAGAGACACAAATGAGACGGGCAATACAGGAAATGACAGGGGTGTCTGCAACATGAATACAGTTTGTAGTTTGGTCCAGATACAATTCTGAAGCCTGATCCATTTAGGTT
The DNA here is from genome assembly GCA_016785325.1 of Chascanopsetta lugubris. Classification (NCBI taxonomy): domain Eukaryota; kingdom Metazoa; phylum Chordata; class Actinopteri; order Pleuronectiformes; family Bothidae; genus Chascanopsetta; species Chascanopsetta lugubris. Next base: position 19,810 of record JAFBJT010105780.1, read on the forward strand.
ATTGACCATTTTGTAAATGCCAAGTGTCACTGGAATCTATACACTGCGCTGATTATTCAAACATTAGCAGATGCACCAAAATATCCCCTAATGCCAGGGTATTTTTTTGGCCAGTTAGAATGGGGCTATCTGTATCAATCATAAAAAACATGCATCTAAAGGGCCAGTGCAAAGGGACACAATTTAAGCTAAGGTCAGTTGTTGTTCATGTAGTTCTGGTAAAAACAGCTAATATGGATATGGCTTTGGAAATTCAAATTCAGTTCCACATTAAGATATTGATGGTGCAGGACTATACAAAGACTGTGGACATAAGCAGTGGGAGCACACCTCGACACAGTTGTCACAGACGGAGCAGTGAGAGCAGCGTGGTGGCCTGTAGAAGCGGCAAGTCGAGCACCACTTCATCCTGACCTGAATCCCCCTGATCTCCACTGTCTTGTAGAGGGGAGCACGGAAATCATCCTCCTTGTCTTCGTCTTCCTCAGCTGCAGAGATGGAAGGATGCAGTCAAATCCCAACAAACTATTATCAACACGTGACACACAGACATCATGAACTGATAAGACCAATTCATTTTTTCCACAACTTATTAGGTTGCAGCATTATAAAGGTAAGTATGACATTATGCCACACAAGAAGCATGGCATACAGTGGACAGCATGTAGTCAAGTGTTGCGTGACAATATCACATGCACATGTACACACGTGCCAGAGTCAGCCACTCTTGCACGCACCTCTTGGGAAGATGCCAGGGTCCATGAATGTAGCCATACAAAAGTTAGCCAAAACAAACAGGAAGATGACTCCATTGTAGATGGGCACTGCTACAGAGAAACGTTCCGAAAGCCACGGACACCTGTAACACAGAGTAGATCATATCTGACACACCCCGGAGAGATAATGTCTTATCATACAATTCACTGTCAATCAAACTGAGATCCTTGAAAATAGAATGTTGTGGCACAAGTTGGCCCCACTTACAAATCGTCAAAATAAGTATTTATAAATAATAATGTGGCAATAAACCCATTATCACATTAATGTATATATACTGTATATAATACAATAATAATAAATATATGTATAATGAATAACTGTGGATGCAAAATTCTGAGCATCTTCCATGTCTCCCTAAAAATTTCCAGTTAATTCAATTTTCTATTTGTCTTCAGTTTCCATGCCAACACTTCTAATTCCCACTCCTCAAGTTAAGGAGATGTTTGAAAGGCGTTTAAATGACAGGCCTGAAATAAGGGCTGCATTAACATAGCTCTGGCAGACTTACTCATTTTGCGACACAAAATCGAAAATATCAGAAAATAGTCCACTTGTGTAATTTGATGTTTTTATGGGGCTTTAAAAAAGTTTGTTACCATGTGGCCAAACAAGACTGCAGCCAGCATGGTGGGGATATTATTGTAGACCATAACAGTATCACAGGTATGTTTCAGGTTAGCACCGTATCAGCAAAACAAAGGCTGAATCCAAATCTAAATACCATTTGAAGACAAAATGTTATTCTTAGTTCTTGAAAGTGCTGCTTCTGTGTAAACATTAGGTGAGGTGTTGTTTTGGCAGAGATGTGTTCATTCACTGGTACAAACAATAAGGATAAATGTGAGGCAGCAGGGGCACCAACATTAACTGGCTAAGAGAGAAAGGGACTGTGAGACTGGATGATGAGCTTTTGTCAGGGTGACAGATGTTGGCCTATTTTCTCCTCACTAATCTGAAGCACAGAGCTGCCGGCCCACCATATTAACACACACGGATTAGAGTTTCTCACATATGCACATATGCACTGAATAATACACATGTACAGGGGTGTGTGTGTGTCCATGCAGACACAAGCACACAGACTCTCTGAATGACGCCTGTCAATCTGACCTTCTCGCCTCCGAAGTGGATTCATGCGGTTTCTCCCACAGATACTGATTAACACGCACCTCCTCTCAGCATTCTATTTTCCCTTTTCACATTCTCACTAACGGACACATAAACTCTAGAGTGTCACGTCAGCAAGATTAATGATGACAGTCTGGAACAATGGTGACTTAGTATTGTGTCGGGAACAGGCACCATGATGAAGACCTCAGTGAGGAACAGAATCTGACAACAGTTTCATGAGAAAACCACTTCACTTTGGTCCACAGAACCAACCTACACCACCATTTGGTTACAGCCCGGTAAAGTTAACATTATCATTTTGGTAAAGTTAGTATTATCATTATGATCAGGCATCAAAAGAAAATATCTAAATATAGAGATATTTCACATTTCAAACTACGTATGGTTGATTCAGAGGCCATATTAGAGGCTTTATTCAAAACAAACAGTCATTTTTACCTCCTTCACTCAATGTGCTAGCTTGTGCATGTAAAACTGATCCATCGTGGCCACTTACGTAAAGCAGAAGAACAGCGTGGTGGAACCAACAAGGAAGAAGGTGGCTGCTGACACTGGGACGTAGCGTGAGGGTCGCAGAGGTCTGCTGGGCGCGACCACGGAGTGCGGGAGGGGTGACGAGGATGGACCCCGCCCTCCGCTTTTACTGCTGCCACCTGGCATCACTTCCTGTTTGCTTCGTTTATGTTAGCAACTGCTGTGCTAAAGATTTTGTCTTTCAACGTTTCTCCAGCCAAATCAAGTTGATTTGCTCTTCGAATGGAAAAATAACAGATTGGCAAAAACAAATGAAGAGGAGGGACATCAAAATGAGAAATATTGGGGAGGGGTTTCCCTTTTTGAAGGGGACAGGGTTAAAAATCCCTCCCTCTTATGAAGAGTGACACTTGTTTTTGGATTCTTTGTCAATCCAGATCAACTTTGTGTAAGATTAAAAGAAGATTAAAGTCTCTCCACTCGTAAAGCCTTTTTCTCAGTCAGCCTCAAAAGCAGGTGGTAAGGCGGGATGAACAAATAAGCCACAGATTATAAGGAGGAAACAAGTAACAGGCACATAAAAAACACTAGGTCAATTGTGGTCAACAAGCCATAGTCTTACAAGTCGTCAGAAATTGATCATTCTTAGAGGTCCATTTACACAAGAGCCTACTATCTAGTCTACTAAATACATAGCAAGGTGAATAAAGGCTTGGTGAAAATCATGAAAATAGTGCAATTAAAAAAATATGGCTGTTATTAAGATGTTAAAAAAACAAAATCACGTTTGGACCATTGAGGTTCTTTTTCTAATTTGTACAATTTAGGTCTCATATGTTGCTAAAATAAAGAAAACTGGTCCAAGTTGATTTGTTTGGTTTTTAAATGGGAGTTTAGTGAGGTACCAGTGTTGGCAGAGGTAAACCTGTTTTGGTAGACAATGACTTGTATGAAAAAAGCAACACCGGGAAATTAAAGGATGAGAAAAATAAGTCAGAATTGGCTATTTTCTACATCTCTCAGTGATCTTTTGTTAAATTATAAAAGTGCAGAAGAGTATTTGAAATGTGATATGAGCTTCTCTCAGTGGAGATTCCTTATTCACTCAAACTTCAAGTTTTCAGCATGGAGAGGACAGCACAGTCTGGGCAACTGTAGCTGTGTGATAGGAGATCTTGTAAATAAAAAAAGAACCCCCTCGATCTCAGTCCAGGACTTGTACTACAAACAGCAGTCTGAAAAAGGGCCAGTGGAGTAGCCTGGTTTTCCTGTGTCGGGGCATCCCTAAACCCCACCGGTGGGTGATTCACACCACCTCACCGGCCAGTTGCAACAGGTATGAGGAAGCTGGAAGTAATGTTGCGGTTCTTTCCAAAACATTGTGAGAGAATTTCAGTGGAACATCCATCTGTATCCATATAAAGTCAATAGTTGCCGGGCAGGGGCTATGTATAGATCAGATAATGGTCTCCTGTCATATCAGTCAGCAAAGGCGACGCAGAACAACTCAGTTCCCTCCATTGGTTTCCTTGTTCCACTTCATTGGTAGACAACTGCGTTCGCCAGTTACGTAAATGTTGGCCCCACAGCGCCGAGCCCTTTTCTGTTTTTGCCCTTGTCTCCAGAAAACATCCAGGGCCTTTCCTCTGCTTCCTTCCCCAGCAGAGGTCAATCAGGCTTCAACAACAATCGCCACTGTGACACGGCCTCTTTGGAGCAATTGCCGGAAAATGACCTTGTTCAAGAATTTGAAAAATTGTGGCTCTTAAAAGGTGCGACGGGGACTTATCCAGCCATGTACGTCTTGATACTTTAGGATGTCTCCTTGGTATGTTCCTCTCTGTTCACCTTTCCCATGAGGCCTTCCTGTTCTTCTTAACCAAACTAAAACCAGGCAATCAGGAACGTAGTCAGGATGCAGCACCTAACGAGAGGAAGAAAGGATTTGTTAGAGAGCAAATACTCCAGTACATACAATTTAAATAAATTATTAATCATTACTTCTTGATAATAACCTATGGGAGGAAAACCTCTTCCTTGCACAAGTGTGTGATTATCATCAAAAAGCATGTGAACTGCAAGAGAAGTTGAAATTTGAGATTTCTCACATAAAACATCAACATGTTTATCCTTTCATCCTTTTAGCAGATATTTTGTCATGTTGAATGTCGGATTAATGATATCTCCAGATGAAGTTGCATGCTGCTACCCCTCATCTCACTCTCCCCTTTGTCAGTTCTAGGCTACTTTAAACATAGAAGCCTCCACGGTGAAGTCTCTTCTGTAAACATAACATGCTCACTCTCGGAAAAGGAATGTGTAACAAATTGCAGCAATTCATAAATTCGTATGATTACTGTTATATTTATAGTGGAAAAGAAAATGTCACCACATTGGGCCTGTGGTGTTGTGTCATGGTGATTTGATATGGCTTTAAAAGTCTTGCTACAGTGAGATGATTGATGGCTGCAACGGGAGGAGGATGAGGAGAATCCTCTGGTTTGGATGAGAAGTAAATATAGCTTCAGGTAATGTTACACTGACACATTTTCTCCTCGGGCTTGATACACATACATTTATTCCTTGATATCTATTCCTTGATGTAGCCGTTAAAATGCTTCCTTATGTGAAAATAAATTGAAATTACATTTCTAATGCATAGCGTATTGGCTAAAGGTACAAACATGATCTTCACAACACCAGCTCTTCACTCTAACACTGTATGAATGCAAATGTGTGAGTGCTTCCATCTTGTCTGTAGGTTAACTAGAGGTCTCACTAGGCAGAAAGTTTAAGCACTGTATCGATTCACTTGGAGATAAAAGAGAGTTTTAGGGAAACTTTCTAAAAATAGCCGAACATCTTGTGCAGCCAATGGGAATTGTGCACTCCCTGTGACACCGAGACATTTAGCGGGCATGTCTTAATGAACTACACATTTTATCCCACACTCATCTCAAATCAGTAAAACAAGACAGCTGCTGGGATGGAGGCGGACAAAGAGGGTAAATCCCATGGGTGCTGAGAAAGTAGTACACTGAACAAAAAAATGCCATCATGTTTTAAACTCACGAGATCCCTCGACACAAGTTCTCACCACACGCTCAGAGATAAATAATCTGAATCACAACAGCCTAATTTGTCGTGTCTCAAGCAACAGGTCTGGACCACCTGTAAATAAACTTGAAAAACATTCAGAAATTAGGCTATGTAATTATCTCTCATTTGTACAACTTTAGACCTAAACGGGTCCATAGGACCAGTTTCTGCTTTTGTCCATTGTTCACGAGTGGAGAGGACCTGCAAGACTGATAATGCAAATGAGTTCAACTTGCCATGCAAACTAGGCAGAGCTTCTTGTTCTCTGCTCAATATTTCCCTAAACTTGGCATGCTGCCACACCTTACAATAAATAAAGACTTACACATAATGATTTAACAATTCCTGCGGTGGATGGGTACTTCCAACTGGCTTATTGCCAAATACTATATAAATAAACTTTGATTGATACTGAAAACATACTCAGGTACAATAACGGACACATCTGCTTTGACACGCTGTTAAAAAAAGAAATCTATTGCTGCAAAAATGAAAGCAAATGATTCAATGAGTCACAGAAGTGTCTGCACACAAGATATGCACTCCATCAGGCCGAATCTCTTGCCTGAAACATTAAAAGCACGGGGGAAGGAAGACACTTTTTTAAAGGAACAGCTTAAAGAATTTAGTGACATGGGGTGTGGTGACATGTATTGCAGCTGAATAGCCCTCACCTATGGCAGCCTTCAGTTATCATGAAAACAGGACAGGTGCTTTGTTTGTCCATTCTGGGCCACTAAAACGCTGCATTCTAATGCAGCTGGGAAAAAAATGGCATCCACCCCAGAAAGGTGTACTGAAACTGATGTTCAAGTGCACACAGCAGTCATTCAAACCGAATAACTTGGTTGTCAGCCTGTACTTTTTGTAGTGAAACAAGCTACACATGTGATCTGAAGGTCTTCTCTCCCATGTCTGGCTGTGGCCCACAATGATGAATCTGGACATAATTGCTTAAGATCCACAAGTCCTCAAAACACTTTCTGAGGGAGATGGCGTATCCACCAATGGTTGAAGTGCTATGGAAGCTCATGTAGGGTCCTAAGTTAGCACTCCATAGAGCTGGATGCCTAACAAGCATTTTCATTTGGACATCCCGGTATTCCTGAGCAGATACACTGGAATCCTTTTAGGTCCTATATCAGAAATATCAACACGGAATAAGCACATTTTGCATTAGATTTAATTCAGCATGAAAACAATGAGATGGACTTCATACTGGGGACCCACTCCATATATAAATATAGCCACTTCATTCAGGAGAGAGGAGCACAGTGTTTACATTCAGGCTATTACACACTCATTAGACATCGACGTATTTACTCTACATTCAATTACTGCTGATACAGATGGAAATGCCTATATCTGACACACCGTACTTGTAAAGCTGAATGAGCCTATAAGCATCATCAGCACCTCCACACGTGGATACTGGGTGTGTGAGGGCCACTGCAGTCACGGGCTTCTGTGGATGCACCAAAAAAAAAAAAGGGAAAAAAAGCCGACTGATGTCTTCAAGCTGATTTCACCAAATCAAATCCAGCTGAGAGAGCGCGAATGAAAACGCTCAGATACGGTTCTCAGATGCTTGGTCGATCACGGCGGAGCCAGGTGACACGCACACCCCGGTGGATTGGGTCTCGGAGGGGCCTGCAGCGCTCGGTTTGACAGCTCGCTGAGCACGAACCCACCAAGCACACACGGCCCACTCGCTTTTAAGGAGGGAAGGTCAAACTACACTGGGAATCAAGCTAATGACAAGCCAATGTATACACCTTTATAGCATTTAACCGGGATAACGGAAGGCTACTTCCTTTTCACGCACGGGCAAGTCGTGCAGGTGCGCGGGGACCTGGTCGTTGTGGTTATTGAATGAGATACTCAGTGGACACAAGCAGCCCATGCTGGACTGTGGGTTATGGTGAAATTGGGGTGGGGACGATGGTTACGGAGCTGAATGGGGCGCTACGTTTCATTGAAAAAAAAACGACGGCCAACAGCTTGTTGACTTTGAGATTACGACTTGAATCCAAAGAGATGAAATGATGGGTGGAGATCTGACCGAGTCCCTGCTTCGCCTTAGTGGGAATTTCATCGTGAGCAATGTTGTGGTGAGGGAGCCGTGGCATTAAACGCTCCGTGGTTTGGGTGATGATATTAAACAGTATGACTAGTGATGTCCAGTACATAACATTACCGTGTCAGCATCTCACATACAGTATCACATTATAGCTAGCCTCAAGCTACTCTCGGTGGTTAGCGCTGATTAGCAGCGGGCTAACAATCCATCTCACCTGCGAAGGGGTTGCTGCAGTTGCCCCGCGTCCAGGCTCGGTGAATGGGAGCTGTCGCTGTTAACGTCCTCCTGGCATTAGCATCCACACAGACACTCCGCTGCGTCCAGTAAAATCCATTAGAGACCCGGTGAGCGGTGGCTGCGGGCAATGTTGCTCCTGCTCCCGGTGGTTAGCTTCCTCGGCGCCAGGCTAATTTACAGATGGGAGGCTGGCTAGCTAGCCAGGCACCGATACGTCTGACGTTATTTCACCACAAGAGGCAGCTAGCTAACCGTTAGCTTATGATGGGAGCCACTGGGTTTATAGCAACTTCTTTAAAAATAGCTAGTATTCCCTCGCAGGCCGCTCAGACTGAACGCGAGGAAACACAAAGGAAGACCAGGTGAATACTGAGAATCTTCTTTCCATAACACTGGCGGCCTGTAGATTGATACAAACCGACATATTTGCCAGTACTACAAAATTGATGCCAAGGTCCAACACGGAATTGTCGCAAACAGCGCTGATTGGACATCAGGCCTGTCAATCAAACCGCCATCGTATTCTCATTGGTTCTCCAGCCAGTGTGGGTTCATCCTCATGGTCCCTGCTGT
>JAFBJT010105781.1:0-15821 GCA_016785325.1 Chascanopsetta lugubris
GGTTGGAGGGTCCGGCATGTGCTTCAGCTATCACTGTTGCAGTTTACCGGACAGTGATTCAGTTTTTAACCACAGATCTTTCTTCTCACCTTTTGGCTGTGGAATAACTGGACGGGAACATTATGTGGAGAAACAGATGGGAATAGCTGAGTGAGCTCCGCCGCGAGATTATTAAAAAAAAATAAATAAATAAACAGTATTATTAGGCAGAGTTTGGATGCGGTCTAAATATAGCTCGTCTGTTGCTGCTTGCCTGTAAGTGCATGGGCGATGGTGGGGAGGGAGCAGGCGCAACAGAGGAGATGGTTCAGGCTTTCCTTTTTTTTTCTTTCCTTTTCTTTTCTTTTTTTTTGCAAAAGTGTGAAATGAATCGCTTTTGAATGAAGAGAAATTGATGAAAGCGGCCGTTGTCGCTGCTGCGGGAGATCACAGCCCCCTGGCACACAAGGCAACACACAACAATAGTGTTTTCATGCCGCGGGATTAATATTGGTTCTTACACATACTTCCGAGGACCCTCGCTGCTTTGATATCATTATGAGGGAGGGCTTGGTTTTGGTGGGCGCGCTGGGGGTTTACTCAGCGCTGGTTCGTGGGTGCTGTGCACGTGAAGATAACGCCCACAGTCTGCGTGCTGATGGATTTGCCAGGCTTGTGTCAGGAACACAGGAGCATACGTATTTCCCCCTCGGTTGCTCTGCACTGAAATTCTTCGTTGACGGAAAATCATTTTTGATTCTCTAAAGCCATTTTCAAAGGGTTCTTCAGGATTTCTCCGGCCAGTGCACCAAATAAAGCTCTGGATGATGTGTGAACGATCCTGTGTGAGAAAACAACAGAAGAGTGAGTTTTTAACAAATGGCCGAGTCAAAGATCAACCAATGAGAGATCATCCGTTTCGGAGATTAGCAATATCTCAAGATGCAGACAAACGTGTCGAGAAGGCATTTGGGGAAAAGGACCAATTCCGCTGACGTAAGATGTAAACCAAAACAGGGCCCAGCTGTGGATCGGGGTCGGGGGTTCGATTCCTGCCACCCCCTTTCCGTATGCTGACTTTGGGCAAGACAGTGAATCCCACATTGCCCCATCTACTTGGATACAAAGTGCTACAAATAGATGCACAGTGTGAATGTTTGAGTGAATGTAAACTCTACTGGGAAGCGTGAAGGGTCTTCAAGACTTGGGAGACCCCAGTCTCTAATTCTCCTCAGACCATTACCCTCTGAGGAGAATTAATGCCCCCCCCCCCCCCCCCCCCCCCCGTTGTTTTACCTCATGTCCCTAAGATGCACTTTATGGTTTTCAATTCAAATTCAGATGATTCGGTGTTAAAGGGAATCTTTCCCTCTCTAGTATCAACACCTGCTGGTCATTTCTGTTTATTTTAAAACGCACCTTTTCGTGTTGTCAGGTTCAAACTGCACCATCTTTTCATTCGACCCGTTTGAGAAGCTGAATACTCGTCCTTAAGGGGAGATGGTGGGTCCCAGGGCCAGACCAGTTGAGGACCGCCGGTCCAGCCAAAGCCTGGTCTCAGTTCTGAGCACATCCACGGACTAAGAAAAGCCCTGACCTGTCAAACGCTCTCTGTCACTGCTGCAGGAATGAGCTGGAGCGTCAGTTCCTGGAGCTGCTGCAGTTCAACATCAACGTGCCGTCCAGCGTCTACGCCAAGTATTACTTTGACCTGCGCTCGCTTGCGGAGGCCAACAACCTCAGTTTCCCCCTGGAGCCCCTCAGCAGGGACAAGGCCCTGAAACTGGAGGTGAGTTGTTGACACGCAGACCAGAATCTCTCGAACTGCAATTCACTCTGTCCGGCTTCAGTTTCATATTGAAGCCAACGTTTACAACTCATGTAACGAGAACTGAAGGCCTCCGTAGATTCTCCCCTATGCCTGAAAGGGAAGGGTAACGTGCAACTTCACCACCAGATGTCATTCAATCGTACACTTGAAATGTGTTGGAATCTGTTCAGATGTATTCAAGTCTTCATAGAGGCATGCGCTGTTGTTTTTTTGTCCTTCCTGACTCAGCTTGCTCTCTTTCTCCGTCTCTTGCTTTATGGTGAGGCAGCACATTCTGATGAATGGTGATTTGCATGAAGACCTCATGGTCTCAGGAGACACTCGACCGATGTTTGTGCCGTGTCTGAATGAGGTGGACGCAGATTCAGATCTTGAATTTCACTACGAAAGGGAAAAAAAGCGAGTCGTTTGATCTGAGCCCAATTAAATGCCCCCCTGACTGTGCAGAATACTGTCACATCAAGGGCGTCTGGGTAATTAGTATTTTGAAGCGCTTCCACTGAACAGACACCAGCACACAGAGTGTGGATCCTCGGATGGAATGTAAGGAGAAGATGTGACTCAACATTTCGACTCTCCAACTCAGTGCTGAAGTTAGAGGATGAATCCGTCATTTTTAGCTTCAATTCATCTCAAATGGACACAGCAGATAATTCAACATTTTCCCACAGTAAAGCACTGATATGATCAATAATAATCCAATATAGAATCAAAATAAATGAAGGCTGCTTGAGTTCCCCTCAGTGTCACAATGGAGAGTTTGATGTCTCGTCTATGTGACTTTCAATGCTGGAGCAGATTGATTTGATTGACAGCAGTTCTCTTGCCTATTCCCCGCACTCCTCCTTTTGGCACACTTCCATGATTGAACAGCGGATGGCAACATTGTGCATGACTTGCATTTCTAAATACTTGAATATTTCCAATCCTCTGTTCTGCCTCGCAGGCTATCTCAAGGTTATGTGATGACAAATTCAAGGACTTGAGGAAACTTGTGAAGAAGCGGTCGGTGAGCGCAGACAACCTGACGGTGGTGCGGTGGTCTCCCGCCATCATTCCCTAACACTGGCAGCGCACGTCAGAGGAACATCCACCTTGTGGGGAGATGTACTCTTGTCTCTGCCCGGTAGGCGGGGCAATCAGGTGGGCAGCAGTCCTGCGGATCAGTGGACCCGTTCTGGAATACACACACACACACACACACACACACACACACAAACACACAAACAGGTATAATGTGGCACTTTGACAAGCCGCGCCCTCCCTGGGTTCACTGTACATAAAACAAGTCCCGCGACTGTCTGCGCCGAAGCAAAAGGAGCCGAGCCGAACCAAACCGAGGTGCGCGCGACGGAGAGTTGTTCCACAAAGAACTTTAGTCGAAGTAGAGGCCAAATGGAAACGCGAGTGTTTGGACAAAACGGAAAGAAGAGTAAAGTGACATACAAGTAATGTTCCACAATTCCCTCTGAGGCTCAACTGGGTCACACAGTGGACCGACGGAGTTCTCCAACATTCCTTTATTTTTGATAGTTTGCTTCCCGGGCACATCTAAAACTCTCAATCCTTCATTTACTCCAGTGTTTTTCTTGCTCTGTGTTGTTCCATTCAAATCCCGCTTCCGTCAGAAACCTCACACACATGTGCATTCCATAGCAGTGTGCAGTTAAAAAAAAAAGGACTGGACTACATATCATCAGCCCTCCACTGTAGCCATTTAACCTTCGGAAAGAAAATGCAACTCAGCGTTTGGCTCATGGGCACTTTGGCAGGACCTGGGAATCCAACATGTACAAATCCACTCACAGAACGGTTTATCCCGGCCTCCGCTCAAATTCAGCTCCAAGCAATATCCATAGCAGCACGGGAGAAGACGGGTCGGCTCCTCTGAGACATACTGTAGAGCTTGTGTTGTAACGTCACTGCCATTGTCCCGACCTGTGGTGCCTGTAATAAGCTAGTTTGCCCCTTTTTCTAGAGGAGGACAATAAACAAAATAACTGAAGTATTATATTTCTTTAACATTTTGTAAGGTTCTTCCAGCATCCAAACAGCACAAACAGAAAATATCGACATTTGAAAACCACTAAAACGCATGATTCTTATGGTTGTTTTGTTTTTTCTTTGGGATGATTCTGCTCACAAAGATAGACTGTAAAAAAAATAAAAAATAAAAATGTAGCTGAATTGTCTGTGTACAGTGTAAATACAGCGCCAGTGTGCAAATCTGTAGACTGAAGTTGTACTGTAATAAAAAGAGGAAACAGAACTCCCTTTCCAAGAATGGGTATTTATATTAGATCACTTTTTAATGTACATGATGGGGGAAGGTAACGAGGAGAGGTATTATTATTATTATTATTATTATTATTATTATTATTATTGTTATTATTATTATTATAGATTTCAATGGGAGACACCACTGAAGCTCTTTCTGTCTGTTCTCTTGTTATGATCTTGTTTTTACGCAGCAGTGAAATGACATCATGTGCTACATACTGTAAATGGGAGAGACAGTACAAAACAGTTCAGGCTCATTCTAATTATTTGTTGTCATTTTTCAAAACAAATGATTCTCCAGATTCGTCCATTATTGATTTATCTCAATGCTTGTTCGGTATGGAGTCCGTATGTGTGCAAGAGGTCAAAAATGAAGGTCTAACCAAGAATAACTGCTAGTTGTTAAAACTATTACAAATATTTTTATAATAGTCTCTTAATACTAAATTAGTCAACTAGAATAATACAGTTATTGAATGATTCTGATTTTATTTGTTAGCTCCTTCATTTCCCAAATCATTTTTGTACACACATTAATGTATTCAGAATATTGAACCATTACTGTAATTGCAAAAGGAAACACAATAATAAAAAAAAAGGTGCTACGTTGAAAAAACATGATTTATGATAAAGGTGCAGTGTGTAAGATTTCGGTCATTATCATAAAACATGCTGACATTTTATGAATTTATAGGCACTGAAATGTTTTATTTATTTTTTTCCGTTACCCTTAATTGACTCCATCAATGTTCTGCATGTTCAGAAGGGTGAGGGTGAGGTGGTGGATACAACATGCAACTTCACCAATAGATGTCACCAGATCTTACACACTGCGCCTTTAAGTCTAACAATGATTTATACATTCCTTGTTTTTTACATTTCCATTTCCTCTCCTCGCTTGCAATTTTTTGCTGATTCTATATTTGTGAGACAGTTTAAAATGAAGCTATTTAACATTGTTGGCTTTTACACATGAAAGTTTGTAAAGCTAAAATATGCCCAGCTCATTAAAGTGTAGATTTCACGGGTTTGGAAAAGTGAGTTTTGATTTTGCACCCTGGCTCAAATAAGGAAAACGAAGGAGTTGAATTATACCAAAAAAATGCGATGAAAAAGCGTACGTTGTTTTTTTTAATCTAATTTGTCAGCAGACTGGTGCTCAAGTAAATCAATGTCTTTATCCAGATGATCAGAGGTTTGCTTGACCTATTTGCCGTTTGTGGAAAATTACAAACAAAAAAAAATAACGTTCGAAACGGGTAAATTGCTAAAAGTCAAAGAAGTACATTCCACGTGAGTCGTTTTTTAGCCTTATGATCCGCTGACCTCACAATATTCACCTTCACACAACCGTGCACTTATAAATACCATCACTTTACCTTGGAAACACATTTTTTTAATTGTCTTTTTCTTCATCAAACAAAATGGCCACACATTCCCGCTCCAAGCTGACATGTAATTAGCTTGTACATTTGGTCCAGCTATGAGAAGGAGTCACTGAGGTGTTGGTGGGAACAGAACTGGACCAAAGTGATGGAGGGATGAAGGACCATCATCTTGCCCATGAAGGAGTCAGGACTCGGGGGGAGGACTGTGATTGATTTGCAGCTCGTAGAATAAACGAAGGAAAGTTAAATCCGCGGAGATTCGAAGATTGCACATCCTATTTATTGTGCGTATGCGTGTGTGTGCCTGGTTCAGCCAATGAGAGTCAACCACGGTGAGTCCTGAGATGAAGGATTAAGCTCACGGTTAAAACCTCTGCGTAGAGTTTTCTCTTCATTGTCCCTCTTCTCGTCAATGATCTTGGATTTGACCAAATCATTTTCGGTTTCCTGCGCGAACATCAGTCGACTGCCGTCGCTGTGATCTGTCCTTTTGTTATTTCATAGATTTCTTGTATTTTGTTGTCATCGTTGGTGGATCTGTTCCCTTTTCGTGACTTGGTCTCAGTTTGCCAAACTCTCTTCTTCTTCTTCTTCGTCTCTATATTTTTAATCTTATGGTTTTGAACGATCTTCTCCTGATTCTTCTCTCCTGAAGCAATGTCGAGAGAAACCTGTGGAAGAATTAAACTTTTCAGCCTTGCAATAAACCCGCTGTCTCTTCTTTGACGGAAAGGTTCACTTCACCTTTTCTAATCCCTCACATTCCACTTGGTGGTCTTTAAATGTTTTCCGTGGTCTTGGACCGATGTCGCTCGGCAGGGTTCCTCAGACCAGAGCTCAGCGATTAGCGGGTGCTAATCCAGAGATTAGACTCTTCCATACTGTCTCCAGGGACTCATTTCATTCGCTCTCCTGACCTTCATTTGCATTGCAGTCACCACGTTTTGTATGAACAGCATTAAACGTAGAGATGCAGCATGTGAGAGAATCCCATTTGCCCCGCACTAAATTGAATTCTAAAAAATGTGCACTGTGATGAGGATTTTCCTCAACATTTTTATTTTGACGTATTCATTTCCAGTGATTTAATTGGCAGCAGTAAACGGTCGTATCCAGTGCAGTTCCGGGTCAGACAGTTAAAACGGATCAATACAAACTCAACATGCAGAAAATATTCACTTGAGATTCAGATTCAGTGACTGATTCGTGGGATGGTGATCGTTGTTTCCCGTTGTTTTAATAATCATAAAAATGATCTGCATCAAAATCTAAACTGACTAATCAATGAAAAGACAATTCTTTTGGAAAATCACCCCACGGGCCCGATACCACGTTCTGTCGGGCCGGTTCTGGCCCCGCGAGCCGTATGTTCGATGCCCCTGCCTTTAGTGGCTCAGTGAGCGAGTCACCACAACATTCTATAAAACAAAAATGACACTAAAATACATTTATGATAATGAACTTTAAGACGATACAAGATGAGAAATCACGATGCAAAATAAATAACTTTTTCAAGAGAAGAGAGCGTTTTCTGTAATTCTGTAGCTTGATTGGAAACCTCTCAGCAAACGTTGCCCTGCATTAAAGGTCAGTGATTGGTGTGATGTGACGGAGCATGTGTTGGCAGCGATCGATGCCGCCTCTCTCTCCAAGTCCCTCAGAAATGACTCGCCGATGGTCTGCGAATGGGGGAAAAAGCCGCGAGGCGCCGTCGCGGTCGTAAATCCCAGCGGCGGTGCCTCGGATTGATGGTTCCACGTGGCTGCACTTCTGATGATGATGATGATAATGAATGATCATGAAGTGCGTCCTCACCGCTCGTCAACTGTCGCAACCTGCTCCCATTCCTCTGGCAGCTGGGCCACAGTCGACATATCTACCACTTCCATTGATTTATCACCGAGGGTGGGGTGGTGGGGGTGGGGTGGCCCGGTGGGCCGGTGGGCCGGTGAAAGCGCCCCTGTGTGTGTTTAATGGACAGCGGCCGGTCTGGACGCTCGCGCGACGGTGCCAGTTAGAGTGAGTACGTCAGGAGGCCGGCCCCCCTCCTGTAAGGACGAGCGGCAGCACCAAAATATCCCTGCAATGCCGGGACGGCGACGCGCTGTTGGAAGTGTGTTTAAGAATAGACCCACAATGGGAGCTCGCTCCGGTCTTCTGTTGTCTGAGGACAGAAGGTGGTCTGCGGGGGGGTGGGGGGGACGGACGGACGGACAGAGGACGGCTGGCCAGGCCACACGGGGGCCGAGACTTGTCCGAGCGGCGCGAGGGAGTGGGGGAAGTCTGGCTTCTTTCTTTGGAAGAGTTTGCATCCGAGGGGCTTATTGGGTAGATGTGCTGAGCGGAGGGGGAGAGAGGAGCTGCCTCGCTTCTCCTCAGAGTTCTGGCGGCGGAGGCGCCGCTGAGATCGCGCAGAATGTCCGGAGCCAGCGCCTCGGAGATCATCTTCATCTCCGTCAACCACAGCATCACTCTGATGGGTGAGTTCTTTGAATTGATGCTAAGATGTGGAATCTTTATTTTTCATGTCAAAGCTTTTGCTTTTTTTTGGGGGGGGGGCGGGGGGTCTTATTTGTTTCAGAGGTGCATTGTGTAAAATTTCTTGTTGTCACTCTCACAAAATTGCAGGAAAATAATGGCGTACTGGCATTTTCGTGATCATTGCCTGAAATGAGCCCATCAATGTGTGATTACATGGGGGGGGGGTCCATGTTTCTACAGTAGCCCAGAGTGGACAGACTAAACATCTTTTGGGTTTTCAATGACACCCCAGGGCTTCCAGGTTCTCCTGCATGCTCGGAGGGTTGAGGGTGCAACTCCACCAGCAGATGTCACCAAATCTTGCGCGCTGCACCTTTAATGAAAAAAAAAAAGGCCCGGCAACAAATTGCCGTTGCTGAGTGATCCTACGCCGCCCCAAAAAAATCTGTCATTCTTTTGAACCCCGTCAATTATCCGTAGAGTGACGCATGTCAGTGTAACCGCCGGCGATTGGGACCCTGCAACTTCGCCGGTAGACGTCACCAAACGGTGCACACTGCACCTTTAAAAAATGAGTCAACGTGGCCGTTACTTCACGGGTCTAACGAGCGCATGTGTGGCTTTGCCCTTCCAGGGAAGGTGTGGCTCCTCGTGATGCTCTTCCTCCGCATCCTGCTCCTCCTCCTCGCGGGTTACCCCCTGTACCAGGACGAGCAGGAGCGATTCGTGTGCAACACCATCCAGCCGGGCTGCGGCAACGTGTGCTACGACCTGTTCTCGCCCGTCTCGCTCTTCCGCTTCTGGCTGGTGCAGCTCGTCACCGTGTGCCTCCCCTACCTCGTCTTCGTTGTCTACGTGGTGCACAAGGTGTCCGGCGGCTTCGCCGCCGACCCGGGCCCCGCCCGCGGCCGCATGGGCCGGGAGCCGCCCAGGAAAACGCCCCTGGCGGCCGAGAGCTTCACGGGCGCCTACGTCTTACACCTGACGTTCCGCACGCTGCTGGAGGCCGGGTTCGGGGCGGCCCACTACCATCTGTTCGGGTTCTACATCCCCCGGAGGTTCTTGTGCCACCACCCGCCGTGCACCACCCAGGTGGACTGCTACATCTCCAGGCCCACGGAGAAGTCGGTGATGCTCAACTTCATGCTGGGCGTGGCCGCCCTGTCGCTTCTCCTCAACCTGCTGGACTTCCTGTGCGCCATCAAGCGCTCGGTGAGGCAGAAGAGCAAGAGGAAGATGGCGGAGAAGATGTGCGGGGGGGAGCAGTGCTGCCCACCCTCCGAGGGAGTGGATGTCAACAGCCCACCGGGGCAGCCGGATTCGGAGGATGAGACAGGTCAGGCGGGCGTTTTTCGGAAGAGGCAAATCAGCGGAGGAGGGCTGTCGGTTCTTCCTCATGAGGCTGCTTCTTCCTCTTCCCCGGGTTCCCCGGTTTGCAACACCAACGGGAACAACGGCTGCTCGGTTTACCAGGACGAGGGTCCGGAGAGGAACGGCAGCGAGGTGGCGCTCTGTCCCCCGGAGCTGCTGGGGACGCCCAGATCCATTCGCGTCAGCAAGCGCAACCGAGTCAAACCGCCGCCCCCGCCCAGGCGCGACCTCGTGCCGCCGCCCCCGGGGGCGTCGACGGGGCCCAGCGGGGATGTTCCGGCGCCGGCCAAATCAGATCGCGCAGAATGTCCGGAGCCAGCGCCTCGGAGATCATCTTCATCTCCGTCAACCACAGCATCACTCTGATGGGTGAGTTCTTTGAATTGATGCTAAGATGTGGAATCTTTATTTTTCATGTCAAAGCTTTTGCTTTTTTTTGGGGGGGGGGCGGGGGGTCTTATTTGTTTCAGAGGTGCATTGTGTAAAATTTCTTGTTGTCACTGTCACAAAATTGCAGGAAAATAATGGCGTACTGGCATTTTCGTGATCATTGCCTGAAATGAGCCCATCAATGTGTGATTACATGGGGGGGGGGGTCCATGTTTCTACAGTAGCCCAGAGTGGACAGACTAAACATATTTTGGGTTTTCAATGACAACCCAGGGCTTCCAGGTTCTCCTGCATGCTCGGAGGGTTGAGGGTGCAACTCCACCAGCAGATGTCACCAAATCTTACGCGCTGCACCTTTAATGAAAAAAAAAAAAAGGCCCGGCAACAAATTGCCGTTGCTGAGTGATCCTACGCCGCCCCAAAAAAATCTGTCATTCTTTTGAACCCCCGTCAATTATCCGTAGAGTGACGCATGTCAGTGTAACCGCCGGCGATTGGGACCCTGCAACTTCGCCGGTAGACGTCACCAAACGGTGCACACTGCACCTTTAAAAAATGAGTCAACGTGGCCGTTACTTCACGGGTCTAACGAGCGCATGTGTGGCTTTGCCCTTCCAGGGAAGGTGTGGCTCCTCGTGATGCTCTTCCTCCGCATCCTGCTCCTCCTCCTCGCGGGTTACCCCCTGTACCAGGACGAGCAGGAGCGCTTCGTGTGCAACACCATCCAGCCGGGCTGCGGCAACGTGTGCTACGACCTGTTTTCGCCCGTCTCGCTCTTCCGCTTCTGGCTGGTGCAGCTCGTCACCGTGTGCCTCCCCTACCTCGTCTTCGTCGTCTACGTGGTGCACAAGGTGTCCGGCGGCTTTGCCGCCGACCCGGGCCCCGCCCGCGGCCGCATGGGCCGGGGGCCGCCCAGGAAAACGCCCCTGGCGGCCGAGAGCTTCACGGGCGCCTACGTCTTACACCTGATGTTCCGCACGCTGCTGGAGGCCGGGTTCGGGGCGGCCCACTACCATCTGTTCGGGTTCTACATCCCCCGGAGGTTCTTGTGCCACCACCCGCCGTGCACCACCCAGGTGGACTGCTACATCTCCAGGCCCACGGAGAAGTCGGTGATGCTCAACTTCATGCTGGGCGTGGCCGCCCTGTCGCTTCTCCTCAACCTGTTGGACTTCCTGTGCGCCATCAAGCGCTCGGTGAGGCAGAAGAGCAAGAGGAAGATGGCGGAGAAGATGTGCGGGGGGGAGCAGTGCTGCCCACCCTCCGAGGGAGTGGATGTCAACAGCCCACCGGGGCAGCCGGATTCGGAGGGTGAGACAGGTCAGGCGGGCGTTTTTCGGAAGAGGCAAATCAGCGGAGGAGGGCTGTCGGTTCTACCTCATGAGGCTGCTTCTTCCTCTTCCCCGGGTTCCCCGGTTTGCAACACCAACGGGAACAACGGCTGCTCGGTTTACCAGGACGAGGGTCCGGAGAGGAACGGCAGCGAGGTGGCGCTCTGTCCCCCGGAGCCGCTGGGGACGCCCAGATCCATTCGCGTCAGCAAGCGCAACCGAGTCAAACCGCCGCCCCCGCCCAGGCGCGACCTCGTGCCGCCGCCCCCGGGGGCGTCGACGGGGCCCAGCGGGGATGTTCCGGCGCCGGCCCAATCCGGCACCCGGCGGGTGGGCCGGTACACGCTGGTGGAGCTGGGCCTCGTGGCCGAGGTTCAGGGCGGCGACGACGCGCAGGACAAAAGATCGGAGTGGGTCTGACTTTCATTTCCAGGCCGCTCGGCGACCGAAGTGCGAGGCTGTCGCGCCGATGTGAGAGCGACGTGAGAACGGAGACGCCCCCGAGGTTTCGCGCAGCGCCGGCAACAGTCGGGGGCCGACGTCCCGCCACGTTCCCTTTCATCTCGCCCCCACAGGCGCGCGACACCCGAGCCCCGCGCGTCCGCGACCAACGCTCAACCTTGAGGGAATCTAAAAACGGTGCCACGCTCCACCTGTTTCCCTCCTTGTTGACTTTACCAATGACAGGCTTTGTGTGTCAACAAAGGCCAGGGGTCTCGACTCCCCCCCCCCCCACTCGGTCTGCGCGACACACCCAAAAAGGTCACGGGGGTCAGAGTTGAGGTG
This sequence comes from Chascanopsetta lugubris, assembly GCA_016785325.1. Classification (NCBI taxonomy): domain Eukaryota; kingdom Metazoa; phylum Chordata; class Actinopteri; order Pleuronectiformes; family Bothidae; genus Chascanopsetta; species Chascanopsetta lugubris. Next base: position 11,838 of record JAFBJT010105781.1, read on the forward strand.
CTGTCTCCGGGAGAAGAATAGGATTCATCTGTCAGGGGTGAAGGATACGATGAGGTCCCCCTAAAGGTACCAGGGGCTCACAAAGCAATTAGGCCCCTCCCCCGTAGGGGCTCTGTATTTATGGAGACGGCTTGTCACTCTATTTCAGGGCCTGGTGGAGCTTAGGAGGAACACAAGCCTTGAACGTACGTACACGGACCCCTGAAATAGAGGCGCAGCGTTCTCGGCTGCCCTTCAGGACATATCTCCCTCCGCTTTCACCTCCATCAAAGCCCCGTCGCCAGCGTGGGTCGGAACAACCGCACGGACGGGCGACAGTAAGATGTCACGCTCTCCAGCACTGGAACCCGTGAGAGCGCGCCGGTGAACCGGCAGCAGCCCCCCTGGTACCCCCGCTCTGTGCCGGTGAACCGGCAGCAGCCCCCCTGGTGCCCCCGCTCTGTGCCGGTGGAGCCGAGGGGCGGGTCTTTGTGTGAACCGATGGCTTTCGAGCTCTGCTCTCGTTTGAAGATGCGCCGTGAAAAAGCGTACGAATCTCACCTTTATCCTGAGTCATGCATCTGTGCCACATGTCTGACCGCAGGGTGGGAGGGAGGGGGGATGGGGGGGGGGGGGCTTCATGGGGGGGGGGGGGGGGGGGGGGGGGCTTCATCAGCAGGTCTGTCAGCGAGACTCCCGCTGCTCATGTGCAATGTTTAAAGGGGCAGTGTGTACCGTTTTGTGACCTCCGTAGGTGAAGTTGCATGTCGTATCCCTTCACCCCACCCTCACCCTTCCAGAGCCAGGGGTGGAGCTCAGTTGCCATTAAAACTCAAAGGATGTTCAGTGGGTCCACTCTGGGCCACCGTAGCCGTAGAGAGGACCCGCTCATCATGTAGATATGCTTTTAACGGGCTCATTTAAGATGAATGGAAAAAGTAAAACATTTAGATGATCAAAAATGTACACAAATGTCTGTTTGTAATTGTTTCGTAATATTTTTAGGGGTGACAAAAACGAAATGTTACACACTGCACCTTTAATATCAAATTATAGAGCTTAATAGGAGATGGACTATTGTCACACTTTACTCTTGTATTGTAGATTAGATTACAGATTACAGGACTATGATGATGTAAGAGGTTCATTTTTGCACATGAATCTCACATTATTTTATTGATGATTTTACGTCATACGTTTATACTTTAAGAAACTTTGTTGTTGTTTTTCTTCACTTTCAAAGGTACTGTGTGGAATTTAGTGACATCTAGTGGTGACCACTAGATGTCGTTTTCAAACCACCTTGTACAAGTCCTTCCCAATGAGCTGTGAGTTTCACCAGGACTGTAGTATGAGTCAATGCTGCCCTCCAGTGGCAAAAAAGAGGAATTACAGCCATGTTGAATCAAAATATTGGATGAATTGGTTGACATTAATCTCTTAATTTAAGCAAAAAAAAATACAGATGTGACCGGGAACCAGAGCTGGATCCTCCTGTTGAGTGACACTGAGGGCAACATTTAAACCCCACTCAACCACAACCACACTTTACTATTCCACCGAGCTGGAATTGCTGGCGTTCAGAAACTTTGTGGCTCTGGAGAGAGAACTTTTGAAACTAGAGGATTTCAGAGCTCAGGATCTCAGGCACCGTTTACTGGACAAAACATGACACGAAGGATCGGATGAGTCGGATCTTTTCTTTTGTCCATTTGATTCAAGTAGATTTAACAGTAAACGGTCACTTAACTAAAGTAGAGGTGTGAAAATGATCTGAGTGCATTTGGGACTTTTCGTCGGGTAATTATATAAACGCTTCCTGTGGAGTTGCCAAAAATCCATTTGCACAGTAACTTCTTGATACAGCACAGAATTATGTTGATTGCTTCGAGAAGTTGCTTTGCTCTCTTCTCAGTGAGTCGTCAATAAACCCCACATTGTCTTATCTTGGGTAATGCTTCCATCTAGTGGACAGAATGGAGTTGCATTTAAGAAAGTACCTGCCCAAACCTCTTTGAAATGAGAGGAGAATGAAGAACAGGTTCTGGAAGAATGTTCATTGTAAATAGAGCATTTCATTTAGACTATTTTGATATCAACAATGTATCATTGCAATCTATTAAATCAACATTTTCATTTTCACGATCTACATCTTTCAATAGAAAACAAGAAACATTATAAAGCAGCCACTGCAGAGTCAACAGACGGAGGGTTGGACCCGGTGGGACATTTTAAGAAAACATTGCTCAACTCATCTTAAAGCATTTCTGCAGCAGCAATATTTTGCCCCGTTACTCAGAGAAGTACTTTTCTATACAATACTCTGATATGACAATTTAGCAAAATTAATGTTGTGAACCAAACTATATATTATTCCTTCTGAATTCCAAGATTGAGAACAACCTGCTCTCACCTGCTCAGAAACATTGATGTGATCACTATTTGTTATATCTGATTGGATGAACTTTTTGCTTTGCTTGTGTGTGTGTGTGTGTGTGTGTGTGTGTGTGTGTGTGTGTGTGTGTGTGTGTGTGTGTGTGTGTGTGTGTGTGTGTGTGAGGCAGCTGAAAAACCACAGTACTGACATAAATTCCCTTTATAAACAGACACGGAAACATAAATATGGTTCAGCCTAATATTCATAAAGAGGGAGCGGGAGAAGTCTGGGACTGACCTCGACCTCGTTCCAAACCAAACTGCAACATTCTTAAACACCGTCCCTGAGAAGCTGTAACCCTGCAGCCTGGTGGGGCTCACAAATACAGGCCCAGGCCCCCGATAGGTTTTCCAACATCTGGCCTCTGAAATAATCCAGCCGGGAATAACTCGGCAGAACCGGGGGTCGGCGGCCTCGCCATTAATCTAAACGGGTCACGGCGAAGCCAGGGTCACTGTTGTGCTTCATGTATGGAAGAATGCAGCCACGCAAACTCTGGGGCTTTCAACAACCCACTCAATCTTCAGACCAGGGTTCACACCCTTTCAAAATAAAAGCTCTGGGATTTCAAGAATTGAGGCTACAGATTGACCAATTCCTTTGACTTTGACTTCATCAGTTGGGCACTGAGGGGCGCTGTTTTTCCAAAACATTCATTTTGTTCAACCCCATGAAAAGATATCATAACTTCAAAGCAGTGGATATTACTGTTGCTGCTGTTTTCATTATAGTACTAGTGAATATTCAATCTAAACATAGGCTGATAAGATTATTGTTATTATTGATAATAGTAGCTGTTGTAGTGGCATTTGTAGCCGAACTATAGTAGTCATATTATTATAATAATCTCTCCAATCAGTCTTACATGTTGTGAATATTCAAACAGAAAACTTGTTGTTAGAAACGCCTTTTCCCGATGAATGATGAGTGATATTGATGTGGGGTCAATGTTTTATGTATTTTGTTCATTTTAACATTTACATTTACATTAAATGTAATAAATCATGTTATCAAAATACAGTCAATACGTTGAAAATAAAAAATATTCAATGTATAAAAATATTAGCATAATTTGTTTGTACATGTCTGCCAATACAAAACGATTCGAGTTCAATCTTACATGATGAACATTTAGCGTCTGATTGTAATTTATATTTCATATTTCAGTGTGTGATGAAAAGTATTTTTGCACTATTTTCTTACTTTCTCTTGGCTCATGACAGAAAGTAGAACATGCATATACACAAATATTGTGTATATAAATAAAATACATTCATATCATCACTTCATCTTCCTTTTATTTGTATCAAATTAATTTTCAACCTACAAATGTTGAGTGATCTAATACAGACATGTGTTTTTCAATGAGCCCGAACAGTATATACAATAATATTCTTAGTGATCCAGTAAACTTATAACAATATAATCACTTGTAATCACTCAATGAAAATACATATCCATGCTCCTTTCGATAAAGACCAACTCATCAATTTACTATATTCAAATATTCTTCACCTGAGAGCATCAGAGGAATCACTAGTTTCCAAAGGCCTGACTGTGCCCCCCCC
>JAFBJT010105783.1:0-17617 GCA_016785325.1 Chascanopsetta lugubris
TAGTGAGCTGTCCGGGCCGAGATGGTTTACGACCCGAGCCCGGAGCAGGTGTTAGTGATATTTGCCATTACGCAACAACCATATGTCAATGCAGAGCCGGCGCAAGGTGCAAGAGAGGCTGCGAGGGAATAGAGGCTTTAGGAAAATGCTCGTGCATGATGAGGCCCCATTGTGAGGCTGTTTCCAAAACACTGGGGAACATGTGCTTTAAATACTGAAAGGTCTTCTGGAACACGTTACCTTGTAGCCACAAGCCACGGGTTCCAATTCGGCTCTAATAGCAGAACCTGCCGCCTCACGGTGTGTGATATTTCAGTCAAACATGAAAACCACAAAACTCCAAATACTCATGACAGCAGCAGGGCAGTTAGGGCTTTAAAGGCTCCCTGACAGGACTCGACTGTATGTTGACTGAGAGTATGTACTATGCTTGTATCGGCAGGCATATTACCTAACACTGTATGTTTACATGCTTTTTTTTCCCACCCTTCATTTTTGTCACTTCCAAACATTTTACGAAATAATTACATTCGGGGGGAGTTGAAGTGGCTCAGTGGTTGGAGCAGTCGCCTTTGAATGCAAAGGTCGCTGACTCGAATCCCACTTGGACCCTGCTGCAGTGAGACTGACACTGATATCCCCCCATGCCCCTATGTGTACCGGTAGAAATACCCCGTGTTCCAGATGACTGGATAAGCGGTTGAAGATGACATGACAGTTAGGTTTCGACATTTTCATGAATTTATAATCAGAAGAAGTGTGTCTTTAAACAGTTCAAATCCACTTCCAAACCTCATTATACTTTATTTTATAATCAATTTGAAAAGAGAGAGAATATCAGGTCGAGAGAATATCAGAAAATGGTTCAACAAATGCCTTTATCCAAGCAACAAGCAAAGAAACCAGGAAATGTTCACATTCAATCCATCAGTTATTATCTATGCCACTGATCCTCTGAAGTTCTGTGGGCGCCAGAACTAGTTGACAGTGTGGTGAGGGGCAGAACACACTCTGAACAGATCCTATATAATAGCAGCGCATTACCAGGATCCAGACAAGCCCCCCCTACACTGCATGTCACTGTCAGAGTGGTCACTACCTGCTGTCCCCCTCAGTCTATCCGCTGTCAGCCTGGTACTGAGCCCAGCGCACCAGGCAATATTTGAGTCTTTGAAAAGAAAAAAAAGCAAATGCATGTGACAGAGTGGAGTTGGGCTTTTGATGCTTTGATCTTCCTGAGGCAGAGAGAGAGAGAGAGAGAGAGAGAGAGAGAGGATCAATCCCAATGTGTTTGTGCATGATGTCCGTGTTGCTCCGTGTTACAGAACTTCCTAGCGACCAGCAGTTGCCCAGAGATCCAGGGGTATCTGTACGTGAAGGAGGTGGGGAGGAAGTCATGGAAGAAGGTTTACATGTTCCTGCGTCGCTCGGGACTCTACTGCTCGACAAAGGGAACCTCAAAGGTGACAACATTTCAGATGATGGATTGGATGCAACCGTCATTTTAACGTATCATTTCTTTGTTTTGCTTTGTAATTACCCTCATCATTTAACCATCGGAAAATGAATGTAGTGACTCTATATTTGTGTAGTAAGTACGCCTGTAAGAGTGTAATTGCCATCAAAGACGCATGCCCGTGATTGATGCGTCTCTCAGCGTGCCTCTGGGCTGCGTCTCTCTGTGATGCTCACACTTATTAATTATGACTGTCTCATGCAGGAGCCCAGACATCTACAGTTACTGGCAGACTTGGAAGAAAGCAACATCTTCACTGTCATCACGGGCAAAAAGCAGCACGGTGCGCCCACAGACTACGGCTTCTGTATCAAGGTGAGTCGCAGATCAAAGTGCTGAGATGAAGCCAAGTCATGATTGACAGCCTTTGCGGTGTCTCAGCGTCTCATGACATTTGCGTGCGTTCAAGTTAAATAGGACTCGTGTTTGTCGCGATGTTTTTTAACACATCTGGAAAAGTCACTCATTTTCATTTGACCTTTAAATTGACTTAAAGGTGCAGTGTGAAAGGTTTTGGTTATCTTAAAAAAAATATTACAAAACAATTACATACAGATATTATCAGGATTTTGTAATCACATGAATGTTTTATTTTTTTCTCTTACTCTACCATGAGCACATTAATGTGTATTTACATGAGGAAGGGGGTCCTCTTTATTGAGGCCGGCATGTTTTTGACATTTGACATTAAAACTCAAAATGACATTAAAACTCAAAATATATTAGTATGTCCACTCTGGGCTACTGCAAAAACATGGCAGCCCCCGTAGACAGGACCCGCTCCTCTTGTAAATATACATTAACTGGCTCTTTTAAAGGTGAGGGGGAAGAATATAACATTTAAGTGATTATAAATTCATGGAAATGTCAATATGTAATTGTTTTGTAATTTTTTTCGGAGTGACAAAAATGACTAAAATCGTACACACTGCACCTTTAACTAATGAGCAATTTGAATAACATTTGAAAGCAGTCCCTTGTTCTGGCCTTACCCTCATACATGTAGCTGCCGGCAGTGCTAAGGATGAAAATTGTGTTATTGTATTGAATTTCACATTTGAAATGATTTGTTATCTCCCCTCTGAAAAATGTCTCTGTGCAGCCCAACAAAGCTCGAGGGGAGTTGAAGGACCTGAGGATCCTGTGTGCGGAGGAAGAGCAGGCAAGGACCTGTTGGATGACGGCCTTTCGACTCTTCAAGGTAACACCCCTGCAAGTGTGCAATAAGCGCACAGGAATAACTCTAAATAGATATGTTTTACCCAGACAGGGTATGATTGTGTGGATGGTAAAGAATCGGTCTCCAGTTCATAGACAAGCCGCTGTTGTGTACTCACACAGTCACATTACAGGGGAAGTACTCGTCCCCCATGAAAAGCCAGAGGCTGTAGTGTCTGCAAAGGCTGCAGAGCTACACAGGGATAACTTTGCAGGGAACGACATGTAAACATAAATCAGGCTTGAAAAGCCCCAAATGTTTTGAATGTGATTAGAAGAATCCAGTCATGTGTTCATGTGTTTCATCCGGAGAAAATGTAATTTGCCCTGCCAGACAAAGAGGGACTTGTTTGCTGTTTGCCTGATATTAAAGTTATAAACTAGTATTTATGTAACTTGCTATTTGTGTCATTGAATGGGTCAAATCCTCAGAGCTAAACATTCATTTCTGGTGAACAGCTCCTTTTGTTTAGTCAGCTTTATAAGGGATATGCTATATTCCATCTGTTGGTCACTGCCCTCTGTCTGTCTTCCACAGTATGGGATTGTTTTGTACCAGAACTACAAGATTCCCCAACAAAGAAAAACTTTGATTTCACACTTCTCAGCTCCTGTGGTGAGTTTACCCCCTCGTCTGAGAGTATTTCATGGGACTCACGTTCTCCATTTCCACCATCGGGTGACTGTGGTGTGTTTGTGCTGCCCCCTAGCGGAGTGTATCGGAGAACTCCCTCGTAGCCATGGATTTCTCAGGGAGGATAGGCCGGGTGATCGACAACCCTGTGGAGGCTCAGAGTGCTGCCATGGAGGAGGGACACGCCTGGAGGGTGAGACTCGGTTTACGTTTCGTCCCTGTCGGAAATGTTACAGGAAGCATCTGAGCGGATGCCGCACTTTTGATTTTGCTCATATCTTCCTACAGAGAAAATCATTGACTGGTATAGAAACAAAGTTTCTACAGTTTCTTCAGTCACCAACAACACTAGTAGTTCTTGCCTAGGACTTGAAGGCCACACTACTGTATTTCATTTGTTGTAGAAATGCTCATACTATAGCAAGTTAATAATTAACCACCAGCGCTGACATGTCCAAATGTCACTACCCACAAATGCCCTGTACACAGTAAAAAAAAAAATTCAAGAAGCAATAATGGATGAAGAAAACCTAGACAGAGACAGAGTGCAGGATCTCCGCAGACAAACACTACGCATTTCTATTTATCCTGCTTACTTTAATGTACTTTAACATCATATGCATTCAACAAGTCAACGTGAGGAGAGAGAGAAAGTGTTGCTCAGTAACCGTAGATCAACCACAGATAGGTATGTCAACTATTTTACCGGACCATGAAGTAATTCCCGTTGTGTTGTCTCCCCGTGACGTCTCTCTCAGAAGAGGAGTCAAAGAATGAACGTGTTAGGCTCCCACAGTCCACTGCACCACTCCTCACTCAACTCAGGTCAGTTCACCACACTCACTACACTGTTGCTTATTGTTTATTTAACTTCACCGCTAATTCAATGATTAAAAAGGGAATTGAACGTGCTTTTTTTTCCCTCTTGCCTCAGCAGTTATCCACATAGCACAGCTTTGGTTCCACGGCAGAATATCCAGAGAAGAGTCCCATCGTATCATCCACCAGCAGGGACAAGTCGACGGGTGTGTGAGCTGCAGCCACTTTACTCGTGAATTCATGCAGTTTTGAGTAACACGGCGAAAATGGGACAGGAAGTAACAACTACAACTCCTTTATAAAAGGAATAAGTATGAAGTGTGGATTCCTCCCTTTTAAAACTGCCTTTGAATTGACTAGATCTGGATTTCTATTTGTATCTGTATCTCAGATATCACTCACTTTAATTTGTCTGATTATTTTCTCAGACACATTCATTATTCTTTGAGAAACATTCCAGAGGTCTCACACAGTAACATAGGAGTTGGTAAAGGGTTTGTCTTTGGGTCATTCCCCAATGCTCATGGCATTTGTTCCTGTATGTTTCAGGGAAATACTTTTTAAAACTCCACAACGATTAAAAATCCTCCCTGACAGAATGAACTTTATTGAAATGAAATGGACATTTATTTTCTTTTTGTTTCCTCTTCTCTCTGGTCACACAGGTTGTTTCTGCTGAGAGTCAGTCAGAGTAATCCCAAGGCGTTTGTGCTCACGTTGTGCCATCATCAGAAAATCAAACATTTCCAGATATTACCGGTATGAAGCTCAAACATCATGAATTCATTTGTAGATGTACTTTATTGTTTTGTTGTAAATGTTTTTAAGGGCAAACAGTAAAAGGAACCTTGACATGAACTGTATTAACATCAAACAGGAAATGCTTTCATGGACCTACCTGCTGTATATCGCTGTATAAGGTTAAGTTTAAGTTAAACATTCGAAGGATAATTCAAGTTTGGAGATCAGAGACTCTTGGTTCTTAAATAGATTAATTTGAAAGAGGGGATCGTTGACACTTGTTACCTAAATGCCTGTGAAGCTGTCGCTGTGGTCAATTTTTCACATTTCTATTTCCTTCCTTTTCCTTCCATTTTTATTACCACCTGGTGCCTCCTTGCTCACTCTCGCCCGGACCCCCCCCCCCTTCCCCTCCCACCTCCACCACCTCCAGTGTGAAGAGGACGGTCAGCTCTTCTTCAGCCTTGACGACGGCGCCACCAAATTCACCGACCTGATCCAGCTGGTGGAGTTCTACCAGCTCAACAGAGGGGTGCTGCCTTGTAAACTCAAACACCCCTGCACCGTCGTGGCCTTATGACATCTTGGGATCCTCTGACACCCCCCCCCCCCCCCCCCCCCCCCCCCGACCCCCGCGCCCCCACCAACCCCTCAAATCACTTGACCTGACTCTGCCTAAAAAAACAAGCAAAACAAAAGGAACGGTGCCACGCAGCGGCACCTCTTTTCGTGTCGATCTCTCTAAGAAGCTGGTGAATTGTCTGATGTTTCGTTGTCGTCCTTTTTAAAAAAAAAAAAAAAATGTAAGTCCACCAGAGACTGCTGACCCGTTGGATCTTTCTCTGCATGGATGTTTGAGGAGTCGGACGAGGGAACACGGAGGAAACAAACACTGCCGTTCTTCCACGCTTTCGCTTTCCACAGTCGTCAATAAGCTCGGACCCAAATGTCTCCACGCGTTTTTTGCGAGCGGAGGTGCTATTTTCCTTCGAGCGGACAATCAGTGGGACGGCTGGAGCTCTGGTCAGCACCACTCTGCCCCCCTGAGGACCTCCCTCGGCTCAGACCCCTCACCGCCGCTCCTCAGAGAACATGCCGTGTAGATGGAGAGTCGAATCGTTTTGCACTCGTTGAACTGGGAGTGGCCTTTGACAGCGGACGACCTCTGCGACGCTTAACTGTGACGGAGCCACTGCCCTTTTAAATGTCGAAGGCATGCCAGGTCCCAAACTCAAAGTGGATGAGATCCAGAGGAGAGAGTGTCATGGCTGACGGGCGTGTGGAGAGAACCAGCCTGGAACCATCGGAACAGAGAGGTTTTCACAGTGGAGAAGTCGGCGTTGTTCTTCCTCTGAGACATTCATCGGCTCATCTCTGAAAAACACAGGGTTACTTTTCTTATCAACACACTCATGTCTTTTTTGAAAAAAATATCTTTATTCATGTCTGAAGTCCTTTTTATGCATTTTGGATATTTGCATCTGTCTAAGCTACATTAAGGGTCTGTACTTTGTGTTCTGTTTGCACGCACCAGTTCCCCAAAATGATCTCCCACGAGACTTTGCGAAAAGCACGAATGGAACCACAGTGTCATTCATGGTGCAACACACCCAACAGTTATTTTCCAGTAAAGCCATAAACAGTTCTTCTCTTTTACTTTCACCACTGGAGGATCCGTGCATGAAGCTTCCTGTGGCAGAAGATAAACGAGAGACAGTTATTATGCCTCACTTCACCACAGGGAAGGTCAACCACTGTCCAACTCATACAAGTCAGCAAATCTCCCCCTGGTTCTTACCCTGCCTGCAGATACAATGAGCGTCATCGCCCCCTACCTGCCAGAAGCAAACATGTAGTTATAGTATTACGCCCAATGCAAAACAACCAGTTGGGTCAATCAGCTGCTGCCACAGAAGAAGAGAGTTTTCCTCCTCCTTCTTTCCCAACATTGTTTTCCTAACTCGTTCAATAGTCTCTCACTTTACAGATCGATTGGTTCTAAAATTAAATTGCCCCTCATTGAATGAGCATGAGCGGGACTAACAGAGGGAGAGGGAACGTTTCCTTTTCTCGTGCCCCCTTCAAATGAGTTGTCGACCAATCATCAGAGTCCTGTATTCCGCCTTTTGCCGATTACCTGTATCCGAGTTTCATTTTCAAAATCACTGGTACATTTATTGAAGTAAAAATCGCTCCACAGTGGCTCCAGTGCAGCGCTCTCTAGGGTTTTAAATGAAAATATGACAAGAGGGTTTATGCAGGTGTAAAATCATATTGGTTCCAAATATCAGTTATCATTATTATCATTAGCCAGTATGAGTCATTATCTGTGCTGAGATAATCCAGGTTGAGTCCAAATGAAAGGATTTCAGTTTGCTGACTCGTGTTTGTGAGGACATCCGACTGAGGACGGCAGGTACACAACTTACTGAGGTCGTCTGACCGTCCCTTTGACCACTGAGGTCAAAACTGTCTCCGAGTCGGGGAAGTAATTTAAAGCCAGACTCTGAGTCTCTCCTGGCGTTTTCGGTTCAGGACGCTCTCTAAAAATAACAAACCACAAACCCTTGAAATGTTCATCATTTTTAAGTATCAGTCCATGTTTCGTCGGTGGCAGCTCTGGGTTTTGGCCACCGGGGGGCAATATAATCACAGATGTGACAGCAGCCATCTTTTCTTTTCTTCACCAACAGGTTGTTTTACTGAACGTCTGAGATGCAGAATAGCCGCACTATATCGACACTTTGCGTGGTCACCATCTAAGATGCAATGACTCAATCATGTTTTTTTAAAGTATTGTTGCAGCAAAATGTATTTATTTATCTGGATGTGATTACTTGAAAAATGTTAGATTTCTTTCTCTCAGCGCTGTTCTCTTATGTTTTCTGTCGTCATCACCACAAAATGATTGAGCGGTGTGATTTCTTCTTATTTTATTATTATCTTTATTATCGTTGTAATGACCTAGCAACTACCAAGTATTTTTTTCCCTCTTCTTTTAGTTTGGATTATTCAAAAAGTAATTGTCATCATCAACACTTGTACTGAAGTGATTTTGAGTTTCAAAAGCACATTGGCATCCATAGTATTAACATTGTCATTCCAATAGATGACAGCTGGAATGTTGAACATTTAAAAAACTTAATTCACATGGGTTTCCCCAAAGCATTTAGATGTTGTTGTTTTTTTTACTCTTTTTTTTTTATCCAATCCAAAATACATCTTCCTCGAAGAACTCTCAGCATTTTATACTGAACAAAAGCCTCAAATCCTCTTATCATTATCTTGTGGTGATCATAGATACAATTTTAATTCAGAAAGACTGTAAGTAAATGTTTTGGGAAACTGTGTCACTCTTAATTTACTCATTAATCACTGTTGAAAAGCATTCATATTTATTGAAAACATTCAACGTAAGACTTCTCAAGTTACTTTTAGTTCTAATTGGACAGATGATAAGACAATATAAACAAAATAAGGCATTTGTCTCTAATTGAATCCAGACCCATAACACTGTATCACACAGGGAACTAACCAAACACAGCAGTGCGGCTCCGTGTCAGCAGGGTTACAGATCCAACCTCTCAATGAAGAAAGTGAAATTAGCGGGTAGATTGAATCTTGTGCATGGATTTTTAACATGTTGTGATTCTGTCATATCTAATATCTGATAGGTTGACTTTTTTTTCACCTACTAATCTTCAGTCCCCCCTGATACAGAACCAACTTTTCACAATATTGCTTTTTTGTCTTTTTTTTTATCCTTATTATCTGACTCATGTGAACAGAGGCAAATGTGATGGACAGGTCGTGTGTAGTGGAGTTTTTAGGGGAAGATATTGGCCGAATCACAGTTGCTCCAAAAGCAGAAGGTGGTGTTGAAATAGTGAACCCACAACAAACAATACATCAATCAGGTGATTTGGATTTCCATGTTTTTACTCTGAACAGAGATGAATGTAACTGGTTTGCTCAGGGTTGAGTAGAAGCATGTTAAAAAAAAAAAAAAAACACTAAAAAAATACTACTGGTCCATCAGGTCTGGAGGACTTTTATGTTCAGGTGATGATGATGATGATGAGTCGTGAATATTGTAGTTTCATTAAGCTGGGAGTTGTTGTAACTTTTCTCCATTTATGTGCACCACCCATCTGCTAGTTGTGATTACTTGAAAATATCCTTGCAGCGAAATTGAGTAGATCAGGTACTTTTTAAAAAGAGAGAGAGAGTACATGTAGTTTAACATTGTTTTTCTAATATTATTGTTAAAGTTGTTTGTTATTGAAAAAAAAAGCCTATACGACTCACCTGGCAACCTAAGCTGATTTTAATCATTCAGTTTTCGACCCTCAAACATAGAAATTAATGATAATGATTTTGGTGGAATTTGATTGTAATCTGGTCATACATTGTTTTCTTTTGTTGTTGTCTCTCATGGAGACAACCAACACAAACCTTGTAAATAAAAGAAGCAACACATCCTCAGTTTGGGTTGCCAGGTGACTTCAAACCACAGATGGTGCCTCTGGTGAAGTCACTTCAAGCTTCAGATGGGACCGTTCACGCTGCAAACCTCGGGTGTAAAGGGGAGGGAGTGTGAATGTTCATGTTTTCAGCTGCAGTTTCAGTTTACTTTTGAAACTGAAAGCAATTTGGCCCCAATCCTGCAAAGATAGATTGATCAGTTATCATCTTGGCCCTCGTGCATTTTCATAACATTGTCACAATGCAAGATACCATGGCTGTACAAATCAGTAAATATATACATATGTGTGTGTATGTGTGTTTGTGTATATATATGTGTGTTTGTGTGCTCGTGTGTGCGTGCTTATATATGTATATGTGTATATATATATATATATATGTATATGTGCACACACATACATATGATATGTGTATATGTATATACACATGTATTTGTATGTATACATACAGTATATGTATATATATCTATGTATACATATAGAAATATATACTATTACGTATTTCAGGGAATGCAAAAAAGAAAACAGTAACTTATCTCTTTGTTGTAAGAGAGAGTTCCTGTGTTCATAATGTGCTTTGCTTCGATCTGTAAATAGTTGAATGGCTTATAAATGATAATTGTAACCTTTTCAGGTATTTTTGTACAAATAAGGGACTGATATATTCTGTTTATTGTAATTAGAATAAAACATTAATACATTGATATAAAAAGCCAGTCTTTGTCCTCATCAATTGAAATGTTTTATAACATTATGAACAATGATTTATTTAAATGTCAAATGCATTTATTGCTTGTCATGTTGCTTATAGAGGAATCATAAGTCCGTCCTTATATTACAATTTTCTTCGTCTTGTCCATGGACACATGCATTAAAACATTGTTCACACTTTAGAGTAATGTTTAGTTTGTCCACTAGGTGGAGTAATGCCTCAACTCCAGACTCTGAAGACCATTAAAAGCCTCTGATTTGCAACAACATATGCTTGAAAACCACAACAAGCACCAAAGAGCTATTAAATATAGTAATTAATACTTAAAGGTGCAGTCTGTGAGATTTCTGTCATTTTTTCACTTCTAGAAAATATTACAAAACAATTACATACTTCACTTTGTTACTTCACAAACTTCACTTCTAGATGTCACCAAATCGTACACACTGCACCTTTAATACTGAATGATATCAGGAGTCCTGCACTACGTCACTGTTAGGAGAGTGAACCCTTTGACACCACCAGTGTGTGTGTGCGTATGTGTGTGTGTGTGTGTGTGATACCTGCTGGATTATCAGTCATGCACAAACTGAGATTTTAAGGCTGCCCGTTTGATTGTGTGCAAAGAAAAAGATTAACATGTTGAAAGCTTAACACTTCAAGAAATATTTTTCATAATCTTTGACACAAAACTCACAAAACAATGTTGGTTTGATTCACTTTCTCTTTCAGGGAGATTTATGGCCCATTTTTCACACACTTGGTCTTATGTTGACATTGTGTTCAGAGAGACTCAGTGTTATTTTAAATATGTCATGATGTCATCCAACGAGCATGGTGCAAAGAGGATCCAGCAGACGTTTGAATTTACTGTTGCCGGCATAGCCACTGATGAAAAAGCACTGACAGATTATAATGTATTATAATCTTGACCCAAATAGGAAGTCCATGAAAGAGTTATGTCTGTCTTTTGGGTCTAACTGCTATTTTCCAGTCCCATGCTACCTGCATTTGTAATGGCATTCTGCCACTGTATTGCTTAATATATAGTAAAAGCCCCAATTTATGATTTTAACCCCAGAGACTAATATAGTCTGTAGCTGTGGATGAGGGGTTTAGAGGAGCTGTCTTCTGACGGGATGTCGGGGGTTCGATTCCCTCCTCCTCCACATCCTGTGGTGTCCTTGACCAAGACACTGAACCCCACTGCTCGTGTACTTATAGATAGAGATTTCTGCAAATAGATGCACAGTATGAATGTTTGAGTGACAGGGTGAAAGTCAACTGCACTGCATGAGAGGCCCTCAAGACCGATAAAGCTCCATGTAGATACAGACCATTTACCATTTTGTTGATTAACACTCAATCCAGCCAATCATCTTCATGAAACTACTGGAATGAATCTGCAAACAGTTGCTGACCTCGCGAATTGGTTGATTTGATTGCATTATTTCCCCTCGGTGCATTATCTGCCCTGCAGTGACGTACACTGAGGGGGGGAAGAGAGGCTCTGCCCTGTCATGATGACAGATCATGACAAGTGAAAAAAATAAAATAAAATAAAATATTAATAAGAATAAATAAATGTTGATATTTGTCCACTAATCTGTACTATATATTTATGTCCATACGGTTTTGATAATTATCATCATATTTTAATTCAGAATCGGAGAATGTGCGTATTTCCGGTTCAAACAAAGGAAGTGACGCACTGTGTGGCAGTAGCCAGCTGTTCCCACCTTGGATTACGCAACCTCTTACTAACCGCATTGGTCTAGCAGGTAATGCGCGTGAGAGTTGCTTTCTCTCTGTATGCGGCCAATATAAAGTTTGTAAAAACCTTTATTGTACACTTTGACTTTCCACAGCCTGGTCAATATATATTCCGTGTGTTGTTTGCTCGGTGTTTGTTTGTTCTGACAGGTTGAAGATAAAGCCGCAGTGAAAATGTACGAAGGGAGGCAAACAATACCCTACCTCTCCTGTGGGGCGCACGTGAGCTCACAGGTACCCGCAGAGAAGAAGAAACAAAGCACGGGATCTCAAACAAAAATGCCGCCAGCAGTTTGTTTACGTATGTCTGTCACTCCAACTGAGTTCGAAGATTACGTTCCAAAACGTAAACATTTTGAAACTAAAAGGAGAGAAGGATAAAGAGTCATGGATATTTACAAGTTCAGACCATAAGGTAAGACAACAAAACGTTTTGTTTGTTTGTTTTTTAACCTCAAAATGAGGTCTGAGAAAGAAAAAAACAAACAACCCCTGATATTGTTACAGTTATGCAACCGTGACAATGGCTACACCAGCAACAACTAGCACAAAACAACCAACTTTAAAGGTACAGTGTGTAAGATTTGGGTCATTTTTGTCACTTCTGCAAATACTACAAAACAATGACATATTGACATTTTCATGGATTTATAAACACCTCAATGTTGTATTTTCTTGTCCCATTACCCTTAAATGAGCCCATTAATGTATATTTACATGAGGAGTGGGTCCTCGCTATGGGGGCCGCCATGTTTTTACAGTCGCACATAGTGGACATACTAAACATTTTTTGATTTCCAATGAAAACTGAAGTCTACCACAGGTTCTCCTGCATGTTCAGAAGGGTGAGGGTGAGGTGACGCATACAACATGCCACTTCACCTCTAGATGTCACCAAATCTTACACTCTGCACCTTTAAGGTGTGAATGTTTTTGTTGAAACCACAAAGACACCTTGTCATACAGTACACTGTCATAAAAACAATTGTATACCAGCAGATCCAACCCGGACAAAGTTCACTGTCACAGGCCTGGTTCTCCTCACACACACAGTTCAAGTGGCTGTTTGAAGTCACTCCACAAGATCGAGTGCCTTGACATGTTTTCTCATATCAATGATCAGAGATATGAATCTATGGATCGTCCATGACCAAGGTGGGAGGCTTCAGGTGGAATCTCATCCTCACCTGCTTCACCTTTCCATTAGGGGAAGCGGGACAATCAATTCTCTTGTCATATCACATCATCACAATGTACTGTTGGATTTCTACATTCGTTTTTTATTTGAGTCCAATTTTTGTCATGATCTCAACCTAAATGAATGTGTTTACATGAGAAGTTTATTTACCCTTCTTCTTTCACACATATATGAATGAGCATGTGAGCATATTTACACCTGCACAGCATGTGTGTGTGTGTGTGCGTGCGTTTGTGTGTGTGTGTGTGCGTGCGTTTGTGTGTGTGTGTGTGTGTGTGTCACTCTAATCACAGCTTCAGAAACATGAATGTGTCTCTCTCACAGTCGCCCATGAGTCCTGCTCCCATTGGCTGGACTCATGGGTGCTGGTGCGGTGGGGGTGGTTCGTGGCAAGATAAAAAGGAGCAAATGCCTCTCGTCCTGCTTATGCACACAAACAAACACACACACACACACACATACACATACACATACACTCACACACACACACACACACCACATGCCTGGTTGTCTGTTCATCTGTTTGCCATCGATTGAAGAGCACAAGTGGATCCAGCATCCAAGCAGCTGAAGCTCCAACCTACAAATGTAAGTATGACACACGCACACGCACATGCACAAACACACACACATACACACACACATGCACACACACACACACGTCTAATCCGGTTTGAGATCATGAGAAGGATAAGGGCTCTGGCTCTAAAGAAGAGAAAGAAACATGCGGGGCGATACACTTGTTGATTGGCTCTGGCACAGTTCTAAGGGCCAAGGTTCACTTGTTGTGTGTTTTTAAGTTACAGAGACATTGGTGTGAGCTTTATTTTTCACGATTGTGCTGTTACACTGTCGAACTGCAGCAGGCTATCCTCTGATGGATGTCCTAGAATTAGTGGACGATTAAAAGGATGTAAAACTGCCCGTTAGTTTAAAGGTTCAAAGATCTGCGAATACACTGTAAACATACACACTCTGCCAGCTTCGCTCTGTCTGTTCATTAATATATTAACGTAAATCCATAATCAGACTGGATTAATGTGTAGCTGGATGTGGCATGCATACAATTATATTGTGCAAGCTCTTGCAAAGTGTGTCAAGGAGCATGGCTTATCTGTGTGTGCCTGAGCAAGAAAGAGGGAGAGAGAAAAAGAGAGAGAGAGTATTAAAGTATTAAAGTATAATTTTGTTGTCTCACTGTTACTCCTTTTTTGAGCTCACTCTCTATTGTAATGAAGCAAATTCAGCGAGACGGTAAGATTGACATTTTTCCGTGAGCCTGATGTTTCTAAAATAAAACAGTCATGCATGCAATACTTTATTTTTACAAAACAGCCCCAGCTCATGAGATAATATCCTCATGCCAGATGACATATTTTCAAAATATTATTGTATCAGTTTGAAAATGTATTTTTCTACTGTTTGAGACCTGAGTAAACTTTTATGGTTTCAAACCTAATCTCACAAGAATCGTGATCCGTGTCACACCCTCACCTCACTTCCCCTGAACCTGCTTTACTGGGCAACAAATATCCCATTCATAACACAGAGGTCAAAGGTTAAAAATGTGAGTGTGTGTGTGTGTGTGTGCGCATATGTGTGTAAAATCCCTTATCTACCAGTTGAAATAGCATTGTTTGTGTGTCGTATGTCCCAGCAGCACCATGGATGCTGCAGAGTTCCGTCGCAGAGGGAGGGAGATGGTGGACTATGTGGCCGACTACCTGGAGAATGTAGAGAAGCGACCCGTCTACCCAGACCTGGAACCTGGGTACCTGCGCTCACTCATCCCCTCTGAGGCTCCAGAGGAACCAGAGAGCTATGAAGACATCATGAGAGATGTGGAGAGGGTGATAATGCCGGGGGTGAGTTATGCTCCGGTGCTGGTTCATCCGTATTCTCCTATTCGCTGTGCCATTTAAAGGTACAGTGTGTAAGGTTTGCTGACATCCACTGGTGGAGTTGTATGTCATATTGATCGCCTCACCTTTCACGTTCTAGCATGCAGGACAACAATGGAAGCCCTCAGTGGTCATTAGAGCTCAAAAGATGTTTAGAGCGTCCACTCTGGGCTATAGTGAAAACATGGCGGCCCCCTCAGGGAGGACCCCCAGGGTAAAATAAAAATCACACAAAATTAAATATTATTATATATTATTGTGTCTTGTGTATCAGGTGAACTTATTTGTGTTTTGAAAATGGGCGTGAAAAGTCATCTGTGTAAAATGAAAAATATCAAATAGACACTTCACGGATCTGTTTGAGTAAAATAACATGTTGAATATTAAACAATTCTCAAAATTCTTAGTCTTTTTTTTTGCTTGTACATTTATTGCACTGCTCTTAAATGTGCAGTGTGTAGGATTTATACCACATCTTACGGTAATGTTGCATTTTAAATCCGACCCCTCCCTTCCAGGCATGTAAGAGAACGGGGGCCGCCATGTTTTCACTATAGCCCAGAGTGGACGCTCTAAACATCTTTTGAGCTCTAATGACCACTGAGGGCCTCCATCAAAATATTTTTAGAATTATTCTATTTCATCTGAAGGTGCAGGACATGTCTGTGTGTAATATGCATGTCCTGTGGCCACGAGATGAAAATCGAATAACACTGTAAATATACATCGCTAACTCTCTAACTCTAATACGAACTCTTCAAATATTGTGTCCTGAGCTAAATGAGATGAAATGAGGACCACAGAGATGCTTGTCTTGCCTGTCTGCTGTGGATCTATACTCGGGTGGATTACAAGACAGTATTTGACTGCTCGGTGATCAACACTGGAGGATGGATTCAGATGATGATTGGTTCAATCTGCCCTGCAACATGTCCACAACACTTCACTATCTCCAGACCGATACCAGAATGGGACGATGGTCAATAAGAATCAAAGTGTCCACCTGCTCCCATTGAATAAATAGATGTTTCTCATCTATAAGCTCATGTTGTTGTCTGTCTTCAGGTGACCCACTGGCACAGCCCCTACTTCTTTGCCTACTTCCCAGCTGCATCCTCTTTTCCGGCCATGTTGGCCGACATGCTCTGCTGCGCCATCGGCTGCATTGGATTCTCCTGGGTAACCTGCTGGGTTCTACATTGCAAGTTTAAAAACTGTGTTTGAAGTGTCTGTTTGAATATGTTCTCCTCGTGTTTATGCTTCAGGCGGCGAGCCCGGCCTGCACGGAGCTGGAAACGGTGATGTTAGACTGGCTCGGCAAGATGCTGCAGTTGCCCGAGTGTTTCATTGCCGGCACTCACGGTCACGGAGGAGGAGTTATCCAGGTGAGCGTCGTCCAAATGTAATATTATCTATTTTTGGGGCTATTCGCGGTTTATCTGATGTGCTGACCCGCAGGGGGAAAACAAAATGCTCTTACGCTCTCGCAGCTGAGTGGAAACCATATTTATCAGTGGTTTGTGTTCCATTGATTTGTCGTCTCTGTCTCTTCTGGCTTCACAGCCGCTGCACATCGGCAGGAAATTGCCTTTTAATATGTCATCCACAGGCAGA
This sequence comes from Chascanopsetta lugubris, assembly GCA_016785325.1. Classification (NCBI taxonomy): domain Eukaryota; kingdom Metazoa; phylum Chordata; class Actinopteri; order Pleuronectiformes; family Bothidae; genus Chascanopsetta; species Chascanopsetta lugubris. The sequence goes on from JAFBJT010105783.1 coordinate 16,611, forward strand.
CAGGTGACGCAGATGGTGCTGGAATTGTTTTGTGTGGCACAAGGAAGGCATTAATTTAGGGCTCCAGCGGCTGTTGCTACATACACATATACTGTGTGTGTGTGTGTGTGTTATTGAGGGCCTAGTGGAGCATAAGTGTGCACTCTGATGACAGATAATCCCATACCTCCTCTATTGTGACCACCCGAGTGCGTGTGTGTGTGTAAAAGGACACGCTCCTCATGCTCCTCATTTTGAGAGAAAAAAATAAAACATTTAGGTGATTATAAATTCTTGAACATTTCTACAAGTGACAAAAACAACCAAAATCTTACACACTATACCGTTTAACCGGTTATGGATTTTCCTCAGTTGTCAGTGACCTGATTCTGACCCTGAAAAAATTTAAGAAAAGTTTTTCTTAAAAGTCTGTGTGTGTGTGTGTGTGTGTGTGTGTGTGTGTGCGTGTGTGTATGTGTCACTGTCTTGCTGCTCTTCTTTGTGTGAGCAGCTTTTCCACCTCACTATGGCAACAAGTAGGGCTCTTTTCATTGCATTGAGGCTAATGAGTATTGTGACAGCACTTCGGCAGCTTATTATTATAATAAACCTTATACTAACAAAAAGGGTGAAGTGGGTCGGTTTCAAATAGACCCCGCCGTGACCTTACATTTTCCTTTTTTCACCAACGAGTCTTTGCCCTCGATTACAACAAAAGACAAGATTAATAGATTCCAGTGGGATAAATAATGCAGTAATATTATTTATTCTGCAGTCTGCTCTTTGCAAAGCTGTGGAACACAACATTTCTTTTATTGATATCGTCAATAACACTCTTCATCACCTCAGCAAAATCAGTTGCTATTCTCAAGGACCTGGTGTGTAAGATTGAGTAGATGTTCTCAATGGAGGCTGCTGTGTTGCACCACCATGTATTTACAGGGGCAGTACAGAGCGAAACAAATTGAGTCTTAATGATAAATGAAGGCAACTCTAGAAAGGCTACTGTGGATTGATATATGTATATA
>JAFBJT010105783.1:17682-29991 GCA_016785325.1 Chascanopsetta lugubris
CATATACATATATACATATATATATATATAAATAAATATAATATATATATATATATCAATGTGGACATGACATAAAGTGCATTTGTGGAACCCTGAGTTTTCTTTCTTATAAACTACCTCAGAGCCTGTGCCCTGATAGTCACAGTAGTTTGATGGAAATCGGTCGGTTGATTAATTTATCTGTTTTGCTTTGTTTCATTATTTGTTTTGACACAAATAAGAAAACCAATATTTGCCTGCATGTGCTGGTGGCAGTTTGTCCGTATTGACGGAATGATTTGAAGCTTCCATTGACTTGTGCTCTGTGGATCAGGCTTCCTGGATGATGACTCATCCCACCATCTCAGCATGTTGTCATTTCCTCCCCTAATGAGGACATGGACGTGTTACTGCTGTCACATCAGAGAGAATATATCCAACATGTCATATGTTGACTTCACTTAGTATTTCAGTCAGACTGGTGCAGTGTGTAAGATTTTGATCATTTTTGTCACTTCTAAATTATTACAAAACAATTACATACTGACATTTTTATGAATTTATAATCATGTAAATGTTTTATTTTTGTCATTGCCTTAAAACGAGTCCTTTAATGTATATTCACATGAAGAGGGGGTCCTCCCTATGGAGGCCGCCATGTTTTTACAGTAGTAACAGTGGACATATTAAACATTTTTCAAGTGTCAGTGACAACTGAAGTCTACCATAGGTTCTCCTGCATGCTCAGAAGCTGCTTGCATTTTTTCTTTTTCATTTTTTCAAAAACAAATGAAAACTGCATTTTAAAATGAGAGGGAACACAAATACACATGATATAAAGCCACAATATATACTTTTCATTCCTGGTTATAATCAGATATCAGCTACTGTAGAAGTTTGTGTGTTTTTCATGCATGTTGACACAAGCTGTAATCAGAGGACAACCGGTGATGCCATGTTCTGTTTTTAGTTGCAGGGATACCCAACAACCCTGGTGATGATATTTGTCTTGTTTACTATTCCCTCTTTAGCCGCCAAACTATTTTTGTTAACAAAGGGATATTTTCCCGAGTGTTGTCCTCTGCTGAGTCATCGATGAGGGTTTGACAGTGATGAGATAATCCACCGCTCAGCGGACAAAGTCATCAAGGTCTTAAAGCTGGAAAACCAAAATAACCACTCCTCCCACCTGTATGCGTGATATGCGCATTTTATGCAAGATATATAGCATTCATGAGATCATAAAAGAGTTCTGTTGTACTGTCCTGTGTGTCAAACAGGGCACAGCCAGTGAGGCCACCCTGATGGCGCTGCTGGCTGCTCGCTGTAAAACCATCCGCAGGGCTCAGGCCTCCAAGCCTGAGCAGACGGAGGCTGAGATCTTCTCCCACCTGGTGGCGTACACCTCAGATCAGGTAACACTTCAATCAATACATCAATCAAAGTGATTTTTGTTCAGCATCTACTGTGGTGCAGGATTAGAGACAGAAACAGTCTATAGAATTTATGCCGGAAACTTGTTGTTGTAGTTACATAAATAAATAATCCTTTAGGAGGGCTCTGGGTGTTTTTTATGCTGGTCCCATTTTTCAGCTTTTTAAAACAAAATCCTAAAATCAGCTGTAATTATATCATCTTATTCAAAAAGCCAAGTCTTCCAGTCAAAGGGAAATACAAGCGTCTATAGTCCAAGTGAACCCCGATCATTAAAGGTCCCCTCAGCAGCAGTGAGGGAGTTGTTCAATGATGGAGAGAGACAGAGGGTCGGTGAGGTGCTCACTCACTCTGATCAGGTTTAATACCACACAGACCGACTCTGAGATTGGGTTAGTAAACTGCCTGAGGGCCACATAGACCTTTACATGGAGACCAGTTAGGTCTGTTTACTTAACAACACTGCTCCATTGATGAAAGTCCACAGTCTAGAATATCTTCTTCAATCGTTACCAATTTCAGTTAATATAAGAATGCAGTATGGGGTTGACTTGGCACAGATAAACAAATACCCTCTGATATTCAGAACTGTATGATAAGATAGTCTCAGGTATGTCAGACCATGTCAAAACCATTTGAGTCTTTTCATAAATGGGACCTCAGTATATACAACAATCTATGTCCATCTAAGAACATTATGCATACTCACAAATATGATATTTAGAGAAGTTACATTTTTTATTATTCTCTAAAAAACTGGTTTATTCAAAATTGTATACAATAATATTGCTACTGATTTTGAAGAAATTGTTTAAAAATGTTATTTTCTATTTATTCTCATTATTATCATGTTTAGATGAGGTGGGAATGAAAATCTTATGATCTGGGGTTGATTCACATAGAATCATAGCATCTCTCACATGATCATCTGTAAGACTGAGTGCAGTACATCTGTGCTTGTTGTATTGAATGTTAATGATTTTACTTGTTTATTTTGACATAATAATTACTTTTATTCATCAAGTCAAAATATATTATGTCTTTAAAATCTATTCTGTAAAGTGTCTAACATGACCAAGTGAATTGAATTGATACCTTAACGATGACTAACACATCTGCAGTAATTGTATGAAGCACTAACATAACACATGAACACGAGTCATCCTTTAATAGTTCAAGGTAAATGAAAGAATTCAGTCGGCTTCTCTCGACCATTGCTTCTCTTGCTTAGGCTCATTCGTCAGTGGAGCGGGCTGCTCTGATCGGAGGGGTGATGATGAGGAAGGTTCCAACTGACGAGAAGTACATGGTCAGAGGGGACATGCTGAAGAAGATGGTGGAGGAGGACGAAGCAGCCGGGCTCATCCCTTTCTTTGTGAGAAAATACAAACCAATCATCCTTCTAACACATCGCTGACAAACACAGCTCTAACTGCAGTTGTTCCTATTTTTCTTTGTAAATCTAATTACACACATTTGCCAGTAACAGCTCCTGTGCTGTTTACACACCCTGAGGCCTCTGCCAACCAATAACATGATTTCATTTAATCTAATCTACATCTGTGTGGTTTAGGACAATAGTTCCTCTCTCCACTGGACTCACAGATGATCATCAGGGTGCAGCATCTAGCAGCTCTGAATCGTGTGTGTGTGTGTGTGTGTGTGTGTGTGTGTGTGTGTGTGTGTGTGTGTGTGTGTGTGTGTGTGTGTGTGTGTGTGTGTGTGTGTGTGTGTGTCCAAACTGGCAGGGTGTGATGTAGTGAATGTTTAAAGGTGCAGTGTGTAAGATTTTGGGAATATTCACATTCGAAAAATATTACTACAATAACATACTGACATTTTCATAAATTCCTTTAGCCTTAAATAAGCCTGTTAATATCTATCTACGGGGGCCGCCATGTTTTTACAGTAGCCCAGAGTGGACATACTAAACATCTTTTGAGTTTTAATGACAACTGAAGTCTACCATAGGTTCTCCTTCATGCTCAGAAGGGTGAGGATGAGGTGATGGATACAACATGCAACTTCACCTCTAGATGTCCCCAGATCTTACACACTGCACCTTTAAACGAGGAATACATAGTTTCTATTAAGGGGAAAGCAACAGCTTGTAGGTGATGCGGTGATGGTAGTTCGTATTTGTATTTCGGTGTCTTTTTCAAGTGAATGTGTTACTGAAAAAAATTTGTGTGTCTCTGTGTACATGTGCGTGTGTGCATTCATGTGTTACAGTTTTGTGCGACCCTCGGCACCACTCCATCGTGTGCCTTTGATCCCATCACCGAGCTGGGGCCCATATGTAAGTTATTGCAGCAACACAATCGTAACAATTTTTATTGTGTGTGTGTGTGTCTCTCTCTCTCTCTCTCTCACACACACACACACTCACAGCCAGAAAACACAGCAGTTTTTTTGAAAAGTCTCACAATATATTTTTTCCGACATATTTATTTCAGTCAACAGCCACCATAATCTAGTATAGTTTGCACATTGTTCTGGTTGTTATTGAATAAACTAGAATTGCTCTTGTTCTGATGTCGTCCATCTCTCTGTTCCCTCCAGGTAATGAGAAAAACATGTGGCTACACATCGATGCAGCCTATGCTGGGAGTGCCTTTATCTGCCCCGAATTTAGGCCTTTGTTGAATGGCATTGAGGTCTGTAAAAGGATCCATATACATCCTCATATATACCCACACATGTTATATATCTACATATATTTATTTTTTTAAGAGTCTTCACGTTCACTTGACAGTTTCATAGATTCAAATCCAATTTTCAAATGTCAAACTCCTCATGAGAAAAAAAGGTCAGAATGTAAACTTTGACCATGACAGTCTGTAGAGGGCACGTTTCATGTGGTTCAGGTTTGATTGGAAACAGCATGAACAGTGAGCGTCCGCCCGCACAGATAGAGACGCTGCTAAATAACAAGCAAAACGAATTCGCTTTAACTGCTTGAAAACATAATCTCCCCCTGCCATCTACGGATGCAAAAACACTGACCACTCACTGATCATATCCAGCTGCTTTGTTTTCTGTCTGAAAGTGGCGTAACGTTAATGTCGAGGAGGAAGCGCGCACGAGCGAGTAATGGGCCCGACAATCAGCCATGGAGGGAGGCGGGAGCATCAATGTGCCTTTTGAGGCGGCCGAGGCAGCTGCTGCTCCCCAAGCTGCGCCGAGACGCAGAGATAAGGACAAAGTAATTTCCTGAGGCAGCGTTAGACCTTTCTATATATCACTGTTTATTAGACACACACACATTCAAACAAGGTTGGTGGGGAGGTGGAGAAAACCTGGCCAGATGTCGTTTCATCTTTTCTCCAACACACATTGCTGCAAATTTGATTTTGGATGGTTTTAGGTTGTGTAGTATTTTCTTTATTTAGCCTCCCCCCTTTCGGAAGTTTGGATCACAAATGTGTTCATCCCCTCCTCCACAATTCGGAATAAATCCACAGAATCCTTCAATGTAGTTTTACTCTTCAATCCACAAAAACAAAGCAATCCAAAAATCCCAAAATGAGAATTGTGAGAAAAACTGAGAGATTGCGACTGAGTGGGAGAAGTCAAAAAACTGTGGCTCCACTCCATGTGGTTGTTTTATAGCTAACAAAATGTAATTACATTTTCAGCATTATTATCAAGCCACAACTGTCTGCCCCAATATTATAAAATAAATTTTGATCAAATTATCATACATTCTAAATTATCCTTACACATTTAAGTGTAACAAATACATCTGAATCATTTAAATTACAATATTGAAATCTAATGAATGTATTACCTTATCAAATGAACCAAATTTACCATTAAAGATACAAACCTGAATAATTCAAATATGAAATAACTGAAACTGTGTTTAGGCTCCTACATACATGTCATGATATATGACTTTGAAATGAGCAGTTATTGATGAGGACATGAAGGAAGAAGCCAGGCTTTTTGGATGAGAGCACAGCCCCTGGCTCGAGGGCTGGTTGCTAGGATATGACTGATGGACGAGGCGGCAACCGTCTCTCTTTGAATCAGTCAGCATGGCAACTGTCAGCCAGGAGTCTGTTTCACATTGTCTCTCTCTCTCTCTCTCTCTCTCTCTATCTCTCTGTCTCTGTCTCTGTCTCTCTCTTTGCAGTGTTATTGCATTTGTGATGTCGCAGAAAAGGATATTACAAAAGATAGGCACCAAAAAGATGAGCACAGATTAGAAGGAGTTTGTCTTTAAATCAGCCTGCTGCTAGTAAAGGCTTATTCCGCATGCACTCTGCGAGCTGTTGGCTCAGCGCTCCCTCTTTTGCATTTCAAATAAAGTGTGGTGGCTTCAGTCTGGATGAAGCTGTTGATGAAAAGGTCTCTACAGTACGTCACTGATAGAACATTGAGAGTGTTTTATACAAAGTGCTTGGTTTAGTGAAGAATAAGAAACATTTGTGAACAAATATTCATTTTTGTTTTGTTTTTGATACACTTGATTACAAATCCAGCTTTCCACAGCGATGACTGAGCAACCCATACATCTTGTTTTGTTATTGTCTTCCATAGTTTGCCGACTCGTTCAACTTCAACCCACACAAATGGCTTTTAGTCAACTTTGACTGCTCTGCAATGTGGTGAGTTGTCTATATCATCAACATCAACAAACTACACAAACACTTATTGTTCAGAAAACACTGTACTTTCATGTACTGTCCACCACTCTCCTGTTTGCACTCTCTCCATAAAATGCTCTAGAGCTCCTGTACCTCCTGTACAGAAAAGCCCAGGCTGTTCTGATTGGCCAGCTGGCCCAGTCACTTGTCACTGGTCAACTACCTAGGGAGTAGAATAAAAATCAAAGAAGAGGTGTTTCAACCATAGTCATGGACGTAGCGTCCGTGACGTTGGTTTCTGCAAAGTGTTTTTGAGGCAAATTGTGGGCGAGTCCCTTGTCGCCATCTTCCCTAATCCTAACTCCTCCTGGTTCCCTGTACATTCTAAAACGGGAAAAGTGGCGGAACATACACAGAGCTGTGGATCGGCTCAAGGGGACGTACCAGCTCGGCTTGGGTGTCAGTCAAAAAACTATGTCCTTAATTATCTGTCATTTCAAACGTTGATAAAATAAGAATAAGCAAGTTAGAAAACAATCCACCCCCTGTACAATTGCCACGGGAAATTATGTGACTGATTGAGACCAAAACCAAGGTTTGTACCAGACTTTAAACATGTTTCATTCACCTCTGAAGTTATCATTTTAACTGGGAGTCTATGGGGATTTGCTCCCTTCTGAAGTCAGCCCCCAGTGGCCACCCTATTGAACTGCAGGTTCTTTCAAGTGAAAGTGTTCGCTGCTAAAGATAGTGCCCCTGTCCATTGTAGAATATTCAGACTTTTAATCAGAAACTCTTCCCTTATACATAAAACCCCCATTCGACCCACTGACATGGAAACATCGAAAGCACAAAACGACTCCTTTTGGTATAAAAGTCACTTTTTTCAACATTTTAAAACCCCACTAAATTCTCTAAATAAAATGAAAAGTGGGGGATGGATAATGAAAACACCTGTTCAGCTAAAAAGTTATCCATACTTTTGTGTTTTATCTTATATTTGAGAGACTGAGAGAAGGTCATTGACATGGCAGAATCAACACCCCCCCTCACCTCACTCATTTGCACAGTATGAATAGAAGTACGCCTTCCATCTGCCCCATCTGTCAGCAGCAAACAAAACCAGACCTGAGCCGCTACAAGGTGGAAACACAGATGACATGTGGTGGAGAGGAAGAGTCTCTGGCTCATTCTGACTATAACATAACAACCAGGGGGAGAAGTCATCATGTGTAGTCGCCAGGGACATCATAACTACTATGTGATACACCAACTGTGCAAATAAATATATGATACCCCAAACCCTATAAAACAAAAGTAAGCAACCAAAGCAGTATAAGCAGAAATAAGCATGCATCACACAGCAAACGGCAACCACTTTTCAAACAGATTGATTTGAATAGGTACATTTAACACCTGAGGATTTGGATTGTTGTTGACCATTAGAGGTGCAGTGTGCAAGATTTGGTGACCTCCAGAGGTGAAGTTGTATGTTGTATCCATCACCTCACCCTCACCCCTCTGATCATGCAGGAGAACCTATGGTAGACTTTAGTTGTCATTAAAACTCAGAAGATGTTTAGTATGTCCACTCTGGGCTACTGTTAAAACATGGCGGCCCCTGTAGAGAGGACCCATCCCACATGTAAATATACATTAATGGGCTCATTTAAGGGTCATGGAAAAAAATAATAAATTCATGAAAATGTCCGTATGTAATTGTTTTATAATATTTTTAGAAGTGAGGAAAATGACAGAAATCTGACCTTTAAAGGCCCATTATCAAGGGGATGGAATAGAAAACGAAGGAATGGTGAGGTTAAGTGAAGTGAGGGGATTTCAGCCGCAATACTTTACTACTCCACTGGATGTCCTTACATCTTACACAACCCTTATAATAATATGGTGATGTGAGCTTATACATTTGTGTCCAGGGTGAAGAAGAGAACAGACATTATCGGAGCCTTCAAGATGGACCCGCTTTACCTCAAACATGAAAACCAAGAGTCAGGTACGGACTCACTCCTCTTACTTCATCTGCATCCGGTCACTGATCAGCTTGGATGACAGTGTCAAGTGTGTGTCTGTGTATGTTTGTGTGTGTGTGTGTGTGTCAGTGTTTCTGTCTACGTTTGACATGATCAGATAACAAACAAAAATGGGTAAGGGTTAAAAGTGCAGTGTGTAAGATTTGGTGACGTATGTTGTATCCATCATTTCACCCTCACCCTTCTGAACATGCAGGAGAACCTATGGTAGACTTCAGCCTTAAAAGATGTTTAGCGTGTCCACTCTGAGCTACTTGGCTCTGTATGGCGGCCCCCATAGAGACCTAGAGGGGACCTGCTCCTCATGTAGATATACATTAATGGGCTCATTTTTGGGTAATGGGGGGGAAACATTGATTATAAATCCATGAAAATGTCAGTATGTCATTATTTTGTCATATTTTCAGAAGTGACAAACATGACCCAAATCTTACACACTGCACCTTTTAAAGAAAATAAATCAATAAATAATACTTGATTCACCATCTAAGAAAATAAATAATACAGATTCAGAGTGTGTCACATCTCTGTGTGGTGGTGTGCTGACTGTGTGCTGCAGATGGGCTCAGATCTGTACACTATCATTTGCAGCACGGACAGACGAGAACCTCCCACCACAGAGGCACCTTACAAAAGCCTCTCTCATACAATCTGGACCCTTCAATCTAATTAGTGGTTATTAGCACCAGCTAACATGGGCCTCCATTCTGTGGAGATGAGCCACAGGCAGCCGTGTGTGTGTGTATGTGTGTGTGTGTGTGTGGGTGTGGGCTGGGATCAGTGAGATACAATGGAATTGGAAACACCTGGATGAAACACAATAGACTGCAGTAGATCTCTGTAGATATTCAGTCTGCAGGATGTTCTCTTGTTTTTGCTGTGTCATATGTAATGTATGCTGTTATGAAGATGTAGCTGTAGGAGCCACTCGGCGATAAAGACATCTAAAAGGGAAGCTCCTGAGAGAAGGTGGAAAACTGCAGATGTTGTCTGATTGTATATTTTTCTTTCAACAGGCCTGGTCACTGATTACAGGGTAAGATTGAATTATTACTCAGATTTTAACAAAGCATTTAACTCAATCAGCATGATTAAAGTGTTAAGTAGCTCTTTTACCAGTAATGATAACTGTCTTCCATCCCCCACAGCACTGGCAGATTCCACTAGGAAGAAGATTTCGCTCTCTGAAGTTATGGTTTGTTTTCCGCATGTACGGACTCAAAGGTCTTCAGGCTCATATACGCAAGGTAGGACTTTTACTAATGATCCGACCCCCCAAGAAATAATGAATCTATATTTTAATCAGGAGTTTGTCCTCCCCTCTGTGGTGCTGAGTATTTTTTCACAATAGCCTGTTGTGGACAAACGTAAACTCAAAGCTACTAAATGTTGTCCTACAAGCTTGGGAGGGGAGGGTGGAGTGAGAGGTGTTCAGCTGCAATATTAAAAACAAATCTATTGATTTATTTGTATATTTTTTTGTTTTTTTTCTTGTTTACTCAAAGTAATAGAAAGTGGGATGATTTCTAAAACAATAATTGTTGAGTTAGGGTTAGGTTACTTGCTTATATAGTCAATGACCAAAGCATTAGCACAATGCTAACTCGTGCATTAGCACTAACTAATTAGTTAAAAGTCTTATTACTCAAGCTCCAACTGATGAGTCAGCATTCTAGTTTGACCCTTGAGTGTTTCGGGTTCCTGTCTCTCTGAAAACCAGTCGACCCCTGCGTTGTAATTGTAATGCCTGGTCGTTATGGTAAATGCCCCCCCCCCTCCTTCCCTCACACTCACTCCTCCTAATCCGCCTTACCTCTAAAGCCCCTTCAATATTCTCCCACCTCAGCGTTCCCTCCGTCAGCACACTCCCTGTCACTCACATGCACAGTCTGTGTCTGGTTTGCATCTGCTTCTTTTTATGGTGATATTTTCCTCTCTTCCTCTCCCACCCATGCCCACCCCCACCACCCTCCTCCTCCTCCTCCTCACTCACTCGCTTCACCCCTGCATGCCTGTCTGTCCTCCTCATCTTCCTCTTCCTCCCTCCAGTCTGGGCTGTCAATCAAATCAGCCTGTTTTGCGTTAACTCCACTTGAAATGAAGCGGCAGCGGGAGAAGCAGCGTGGATCCCTGCAGCCATAACCCATGACACACATCCTCTCAGTGAGATAGAGCAGGATGTGGGTTGTGTTTTTGGCATATGAGAGAGAGAAATAAATAATCAAATACAAACATTTTTATGATTAAGATGTAAAATAAGGTCTTTGCAAATACACTAGGTATTTTTTCATAAACACCTCTGGGTGAGGGCAAGTGGCAAGCTGTTGCTCAGCTGTTGATTATTTATGACAATGTAAATTAACAAAGGAAAAGTGGAATTGTTCATAGCTTTGATGCAAAGCGTGATACGTCGCAACATGTTTCGTTGACCCTCAAAGAGAAGTTCCATGTTGCAGCTAAATACACGTCACGTCTTCCCTCTTCTCAAAGCGTGTATGAATACCTGTGGTATCTATACCGATATCCCTCAAATATCATTTACTCAAAAATGTTCAATGTTAAATACACCATTTTATGGATACATCCTAATTAATTATATTTAGTTTATTTGACAGTGTTTTAATGTTGTTTTTGGCCAACTTTAATAATCAGTAACATTTATTTGATAACATTTGAGGTTGCAGAGGTGAAACCCTGCACCATGAAATGTTGCAGTGCTGCCATCCAGTGGAGTTTTGATGTATTACAGCCTTTTTAGCTGCTGGAATCTGGCTGGCACTTTGCACAAGGTCAGACTAAAACGAGCCTTTTTATTTTATACTTGACGTAGTATAATTTCAAATGAATAATGAGAAACGTAACTCAACACCTCCATAACAAAGTTATTTCATTCGACAAACGCATGAAAACAAATAAACATAATTTGCTTGAACATTTGAAAAGCACATTGAAGAGCCCTCCATGAAATAAAACAAACTATCATCTTTGTCCTCTGTTTGCAGCAAGTGGCTCTGGCCAAAGAGTTTGAGAGTCTGGTGCGAGCGGACAAGAGGTTTGAGATCTGTGCTGAGGTCATCATGGGTCTGGTCTGCTTCAGGCTCAAGGTAACAACACCAACACAACCACCACGTGAGGTAACACTGTTAAATACAGTCGTGACCGAAAACATCTTGGGCAACACTATATATATATACAACAATAAACACTGAAGATTTACACAAGACATGTGACTTGAGATTTACCATCTCATGTAGAAAGTGATTAAAATCATGTCTCACATCCATTTATTTCTATTGAAAAGTGAAACCTTAGCTCTTAGAATCGCACCAATATCGATCACCTCTTCAAATAGTGGTGTGTTTTGTTTGTATTTGTTTGTTTAGATCGACTATGCAAAAAATACAAATCATGCTGTTTACTGTGAGGTGGATGATGATCTCATGTGACAGGGGTTTGGTTGAGTTATAGCCCAGTTTGATCCTTTCATCTTTTTATAGTAATGTTCACAAGTGGCTGTATCGTCTCATTTAGCCCCTTGTTTACAACCAGGTGCCATAAAAGCATCAAGATTCTGATGAGACCTTATCAAGCCCTCATTTCAGACCTGTAACCAAACACCTTTGACCTTTAGACAAAGGCCCAGGATGTATTATCACGCTAAGCACCACGGTTTGACCACCATGGACTCCCTTCTGCAAGAGTCTATTGTTTTCAGTCCAAACTCTTTACCTATTGTGGACTGGTCGGTCTCAAGTAAACTTGGGTTTGAATTCCTCCCTCCATTCAGGGCTCCAATGAGCTGAACCAGAGCCTGCTCAAGAAGATCACCAAGAGCAGAGAGATCCACCTGGTTCCCTGTCAGCTTGCCGGAAACTTTGTGCTGCGCTTCGCCGTCTGTGCGCGCACCACAGAGTCACGTCACATCCAGCAGGCGTGGAAGCACATCACGCTGCTGACCTTCGAACTTCTGCAGGAGGAGCCCGCTCATTGACCCCAAAGCAGGTTAGGGGCCGAACACTCCGGAGACCAAAGTTAGAGGATGAGTTTCCATCATGTGGATGTGAAATGCCACAAAGGGAAGGAACCATTTGCAGTAAAGTGAGGTTTTTTTTTCAGCAGCCAATTAAATCTTTGCTGATTTTTTGTTTGTCATGTTGCAGCCTTGTTACTGTTCAGATGTTAACTTAGCTTATCTCCCACTGAAGTCTCTATAATGCACTCATTCCCTTAGTCCTCACTGTCTATGCCGCGTCTGT
>JAFBJT010105783.1:35737-50365 GCA_016785325.1 Chascanopsetta lugubris
CTGTCTCTCTCTCTCTCTGTCTCTGTCTCTCTCTCTCTCTCTGTCTCTGTCTCTGTCTCTCTCTCTCTGTCTCTCTCTCTGCCTCTCTCTCTCTCCCTGTCTCTCTCTCTCTCTGTCTCTGTCTCTCTCTCTGCCTCTCTCTCTCTCTCTCTCTCTGTCTCTCTCTCTGCCTCTCTCTCTCTCCCTGTCTCTCTCTGGTGTCCAGGTAAAAGTAGTCTAGTAAAAACAGAACAGAGTGAGACATCTGAGTGAAACATATCTATGTGAGGTCACATGGTTTCTGATCACTTGCATTAATCTAATCATCTGAACCAAAGGAGTCAGTCACGTGCTGTGGAGCTCTGTGTCACCTGACATCCTGAGTCAGCTGGTCACAGTGAGGTGCATTATGGGATGTGTGGTTTGTGTGCGCTGCAGCCGCGGGCCGTCAACGTGGATCTGCAGACAGACGCCACGCTGCAGGTCGACATCTCCGACGCCCTGAGTGAGAGAGACAAGGTCAAGTTCACCGTCCACACCAAGGTCTGGACACACACACACACACACACACACACGTGATGTTCAGCCCATGATCATGTGCGGAACATGTGATGATCATGTGACGTCTCCTCAGAGCACGCTCCCTAACTTCAAGCAGAACGAGTTCTCGGTGGTTCGACAGCACGAGGAGTTCATCTGGCTCCACGATTCCTTTGTGGAGAACGAAGACTATGCAGGATACATTGTGAGAAAACACACACACACACACACAAGTAAGTGTTTGTTGGCTGGTCTGAGTCTTGGTGTTGTGGGCGTGGCCACAGATCCCCCCCGCCCCCCCTCGCCCAGACTTCGATGCGTCCAGAGAGAAGCTGCAGAAGCTCGGAGAGGGAGAAGGTTCCATGACCAAGGAGGAGTTCACCAAGATGAAGCAGGAACTGGAGGCGTGAGTTCCCTCTGAGCACCTTCATGCAACAGATGCTTTTATTTTGAAAAGACCAATGTTTTCATATCGATGTTGACTGGATGGATGAGTAACACCCCTGTGTGATGTCATCAGAGAATACCTGGCCATCTTTAAGAAGACTGTGGCCATGCACGAGGTTTTCCTGTGTCGTGTGGCCGCTCACCCCGTCCTCAGGAAAGACCTCAACTTCCATGTCTTCTTAGAGTACAACCAGGACGTGAGTCAGCTCACACACACACACACACACACACACACGGGTTTTGTCTCATGTGACCTTTGACCTCCTCTCCCACAGCTGAGTGTTCGAGGGAAGAACAAGAAGGAGAAGCTGGAGGACTTCTTTAAGAACGTGGTGAAGTCTGCAGACGGCGTCCTGGTGGCCGGAGTCAAGGTGACGCGGCTCAGAGCTGAAGTCCAGGTGTTTGTGCCGAGCTTGGGGGCGTGGCCTCCTGACCCGTGGGTGTGTCTGTGTTTCAGGACGTGGACGACTTCTTTGAACACGAGAAAACCTTTCTGTTAGAATATCACAACCGGGTGAAGGACGCGTCGGCCAAGTCCGACAGGATGATCCGCTCGCACAAGAGTAAGAGTCTGACTCCTCCCCCTCGCTGTGACCTCACCACCACATGCTTATCTGTGTGTGTGTGTGTGTGTGTTCAGACGCTGCAGATGACATCAACAGAATGGCGTCCTCTCTCTACATGTTAGGAACACAGGACTCCACAGATCTCTGCAAGTACGAAGCACAGGAAACATTCAGCCTGGTTACCGTGACGACAGGAAGTGATGTCACTGTGTCCTTTTCGATTGCAGGTTCTTCCTCAAAGTGTCGGAGCTGTTTGAGAAAACAAGGGTATGTTCTTATTTGGTCATTCCTCACTGTCCATCAGTCAATGGCTCCGCCCACAAAAACATGTTCCCGCTTTAACTCTTCACTGTCGCTCACTTTGTTTCAGAAAATTGAAGCTCGAGTCGCAGCTGATGAAGATCTGAAGCTCGCTGACCTCCTCAAATACTATCTGAGAGAGTCGCAGGCTGCAAAGGTGTGTGTGTGTGTGTGCGTGCTCAGCTCTGATTGGCTCAGGTGAGTGATGATGTCATCATCTGCAGGACCTGTTGTACCGGAGGAGTCGAGCTCTGGTGGACTATGAAAACGCCAACAAGGCTCTGGACAAAGCTCGAGCCAAAAACAGAGACGTCCTTCAGGCGGAGACCAACCAGCAGCTCTGCTGCCACAAGTTCGAGAAGATCTCCGAGTCAGCGAAACAAGGTGAGACCACACCCACGGCTGCGCGCTCTGATCACCCCTCAGAGTCAGAGTCTGGACTCACACACACACACGCTGCGTGCCAATGTGTGTGTGTTCCTCTGCAGAGCTCGTAGACTTTAAGACGAGACGAGTGGCGGCGTTCAGGAAGAACCTGGTGGAACTGGCCGAGCTGGAGCTCAAACACGCCAAGGTAACGGAGCGTTAGGGGGCGTGTCTGTGTGTCACACGCGTGCTAACATGGATCCCGTGTTGACGCTTTAGTTATCAACATGTGAATAACCTCAGAGCTTTCACGGTTTGGTTTGATGCTTCACCTGTGTCCTGACTCCGCCCCCTCTCACCTGCAGGGGAACCTGCAACTGCTGCAGAGCTGTCTGGGAATCATCAAAGGTAACACCTAACTGTGTGACCCCGCCCACACCCAGGCAGATACGCCCATAGTCCCAGCTCCGCCCCTTCTCATCACTCACTCAGGGGTGGAGCATGAGCGAGAGAGAGAGAGATGTCAGATGTCTGTGCTGATGCTCCTCCCCTTTTCTCCTCAGTTAAAATCCTGCCGAACAGGAAGTGACACTTTGATACGGTCCAGAGATCATGTGATCATGTTACCACGGTGACGGAGAGTGACGGAAACAAACACGGAGCATCGTCTGACACTTTTCATTGTTTGTGTCAGAGGTCAAATCTTCTCTTTATCTCCATGTGTTTGTCAGAAGATCAAAGGAAACATCCGGGATCATTTTAACTGAGGTGAAAACTCAGATTCAACTTTGAACTCTGGTTTAGCGTGAGAGCGTTCACATCCGTCTCTCTCTCTCTGTCTGTCTGTGGACGTAGTTTTATTGTGAAGGGGAACTTCCTGTTTTGCTGCTGTTGTGTTTTGGGTCCAGCTCTCAGCTTCTGTTATTAAAGTCAGATGTCACTAAATAAAGAAACTACATGTTTGTTTTAGTTACCTAATGATGGTTAATCATCCTCACTAACTGGCTTCTGTTGATTTGTAGTCGGTGGGCGGAGCTTCGGTCAGTTTTGCCTTAACATCGATCAGTTGCTCCATTTGATTCTTGTTTTTTGTTTTTATGAAGTGTTTATGCCGTTTCTTTTTTAAAGTGCACTGTACATGAATGTTTTTTCACTCTGTCCGACCAAAGCTTCCATTTACTGATTGAAGGTGAAGACGCCGTGAAACCGAAAAAATAAAATATGGAAAACAAAGAAAAGAGCCGATTGTGAAATAGATGGAGTTGTTTCTCGTGGGAGGAGCCGAGTCGCTGCTCAAAACCAGACAGAATAAAACTTTACAGACACTTTCCTCCAGCCTCTGTCGTCATGGATGAGCCCAGCTTTGTGTTTGTCACGTGAGGAAACTGCAACTCACTTCCTTTTTCAAACAGGCTCGTGACGTCACTGCAGTACCCCCTCAACAACAGCAGGTGGTGATGAGGAGCCTGAAGTTTACAGAAAAGAGATGACGTACAGGAAGTCGACATGTATTTTTAATTCAGATTTGAAAGTAAAATAGATTCATAGGAACACAACTGATGACTTCAGTATTGATTGAGATACTTCTATGGTGATGTAAGAATTAGCTTACAAAACATCTGTAAAGGTCAGAGGTCACACGAGTTCATGTGACTCAGCTGTTTCACGGTATTCACAATTCAAATCTATCAAATGAAGTGTATTGATAGAATGTGTATTTTTAGAATACACAATAATTGGATGCCTAGATTTCAGAGTATTTCATTTGACAAAATGGAGACCAGCAATAGAAGTAGAAATATCTGTATTCCAAATACTCTCCTCCCTTCAAATATTAAATGATAACTCATACTTATTTTTCAACACATAATACTTCAAAGGTGTATTTATATGTCTGTAGAATATCTCTCCATTATATCAAAATGGATCATTATTTCACAATGTGTAAAAAATGCGAAAAAAGTAGAAGAGGTTTTATTGTGAAGGCTGTCACCGGAAGCTCCTGCGGTTGTGCGGTGACGTAGCCGCGGAACTGTGACACATGCGCAGGCGCACTAGAGTAGATTCAGCCACGGTGAGGAGTCTGTGTTTGATGTGAAGATGAGCTCCATCGGTACCGGGGTGAGTATGAGCTTCTCTCCGCGCACAATGCGGCTTCGCCCGCGTCTGCGCCGCGTCTGCGGCTCCTTGAGTCGGTGAGAGCGGAGCCATGATCCGCCTCTGTCCGGTAACTGTCATACACCGCTCCATGTAGCATGTAGCTCCACTGTTAGCCTGCTGAGTCACAGCTAGGCCAACATGCTAACACAAGCTGAACCGAAAGTAAAGCGGTTCTCACCTAGTTAGCCGTTAGCTTCGGGACATGCTAATCGGTGTGTTTGGTGTCGAGTGTCAGGAAGAAGGGATGGTGACCCCCGACCTCCTCTTTGTTACCGGGTCTTTGATTAGATTCTCATCCACCGAGAGTAAAGTTGGAATCGTCTTAACCAATCACAGCTCACCTCATTACCAAGTCAATAACTTCCGGTCTGATGGATTCATCTTAATCTGCTTCTTATTCTGAACTACACCACCATGTCTCCCCCTCACCTGTCTCTCTCCCTGTCTCTCTCTTCCTGTCTCCCCCTCACCTGTCTCTCTCTTCCTGTCTCCCCCTCACCTGTCTCTCTCTTCCTGTCTCCCCCTCACCTGTCTCTCTCTCTCTCTTCCTGTCTCCCCCTCACCTGTCTCTCTCTTCCTGTCTCCCCCTCACCTGTCTCTCTCTTCCTGTCTCCCCCTCACCTGTCTCTCTCCCCGTCTCCCCTTCTTCCTGTTTCTCCCTGTTTCTGTCTCTTTCTCCCTGTCTCTCTCTCCCCGTCTCCCCCTCACCTGTCTCTCGCTACCCGTCTCCCCCTCTCCTGTCTCCCCCTCACCTGTCTCTCTCCCCGTCTCCCCTTCTTCCCCTCTCCCTGTCTCCCCTTCTCCCTGTTTCTCCCTCTTTCTGTCTCCCTCTCACCTGTCTCTCTCTCTCCCTGTCTCTCTACCTGTCTCCTCCTCACCTGTCTCTCTCTCTCCCTGTCTCCCCCTCACCTGTCTCTCTCTCCCTGTCGCGCCCCCTNNNCTTTCCCCTCTCGCCCCGTCTCCCCCCCGCCGGCCACCCCCGCTCTCTCTCTCTCTCTCGCCCTCCCCCCCTCCCCTGTCTCTCTCCCCGTCTCCCCCTCACCTGTCTCTCTACCCGTCTCCCCTTCTCCCTGTTTCTCCCTCTTTCTGACTCCCTCTCACCTGTGTCTCTCTCTCCCCGTCTCCCCCTCACCTGTCTCTCTCTCCCTGTCTCTCTCTCTCCCCGTCTCGCCCTCACCTGTCTCTCTCTCCCTGTCTCTCCCCCACCTGTCTCTCTCCCCCTTTCCCTCCCCCCCCCCCCCTTCTCCCTCACCCTCACCTGTCTCTCTACCTGTCTCCCCCTCACCTGTCTCTCTACCCGTCTCCCTTTCTCCCTGTTTCTCCCTCTTTCTGACTCCCTCTCACCTGTCTCTCTCTCCCCGTCTCTCTCTCATCTGTCTCTCTCTCCCCGTCTCGCCCTCACCTGTCTCTCTCTCCCTGTCTCTCTCTCTCCCCGTCTCGCCCTCATCTGTCTCTCTCTCTCCCCGTCTCGCCCTCATCTTTCTCTCTCTCTCCCCGTCTCGCCCTCACCTGTCTCTCTCTCCCTGTCTCTCTCTCTCCCTGTCTCTCTCTCTCCCCGTCTCACCCTCACCTGTCTCTCTCTCCCTGTCTCTCTCTCTCCCTGTCTCTCTCTCTCCCCGTCTCGCCCTCACCTGTCTCTCTTTCCCTGTCTCTCTCTCCCTGTCTCTCTCTCTCCCCGTCTCGCCCTCACCTGTCTCTCTCTCCCCGTCTC
This sequence comes from Chascanopsetta lugubris, assembly GCA_016785325.1. Lineage (NCBI taxonomy): Eukaryota > Metazoa > Chordata > Actinopteri > Pleuronectiformes > Bothidae > Chascanopsetta > Chascanopsetta lugubris. The sequence continues at coordinate 41,807 of JAFBJT010105783.1, forward strand.
GCCCTCACCTGTCTCTCTCTCCCTGTCTCCCCCTCACCTGTCTGTCTGCAGTATGACCTGTCGGCCTCCACCTTCTCTCCAGATGGTCGTGTGTTTCAGGTGGAATACGCCATGAAGGCTGTGGAGAACAGCAGGTCACACACACACACACACACACACACACACACACACTCTCTCTCTCTCACAGGCGCAAATGAGAGATGATGATGGACGAGGAAGCGAGAGAGAGAGAGAGAGAGAGAGAGAGAGAGAGAGAGGACGATTTGTTAAAGATGGAGATAAAGACAAACAGAGACGCAGAGAAGCTATTTATTTTTGCATCGAAAGGAAATAATCTTTTTTGTCAGTGTCAGCAGCAACAGGTGTGTTCGAGGACCGGCTTCCACTGGAGCGTGACTTCTTTCACAGAAACATGTCAACAGCACATCAATAACACACACACACACACACACACACACACACACACATCTATACTGTCAAGCCCCACAGTGCAGGAAAGCACTAAACCACATGCCCCCTTTCCCATGAAATGTCGATGCAGCACGGACCACCCACCGAGAGACACTGCAAACAAACACCAGTTCATATGATGTGTTGCTGCACATCAGCTGCGGCTTTCATCAACACATGCCGCCGCCGCTGCCGCCGCTGCTGCTGCTGCTGCTGCTGCTGCTGCTGCTGCTGCTGCTGCTGCTGCTGCTGCTGCTGCTGCTGCTGCTGCTGCTGCTGCTGCTGCTGCGTGCTCCCATGGAGCATGTTACAGTGCATACATCACACAGTTTGTGATAGTGATGTAAAGTGAGACAGATTTATGAATGCAGCAGTTGCTGCGGGTTACCTACAGCACACGCAGGCACATGTAGGTGGCCGGTCAGACACTGTGTGTGTGTGTGTGTGTGTGTGTGTGTGTGTGTGTGTGTGTGTGTGTGTGTGTGTGTGTGTGTGCGCGTGCGTGCGTGTGTGTGTACTGCACTATTCATCACTGGGTTTAAACAGTGTAAACCCACAGTCACATTAGATTGCCAGAGGTCCAATATACTTAATTCATTAAAGGTGCAGTGTGTTTTGCAGGTGCAAGATTTGGTGGCATCTAGAGGTGAAGCTGCATGTTGTGTCCATCACCTCACTCTCACCCTTCTGAGCCTGCAGGAGAACCGATGGTCGACTTCAGTTGCCATTAAAACTCAAAAGATGTTTAATTCGTCCACTTTTACGGCTGAAAAAACATGGTGGCCCCCTTAGAGAGGACCCACTCCTCATGTAAATGTACATTAATGGGCTCATTTAAAGGTAATGGGAAAAATGAGACATGGAGGTGATAATGAAGTGATAAGAATATAAAAAAAAAAAATAATTTGGAAGTGACAAAAATGACCAGAATCTTACACACTGCACCTTTAAAGGTACAATGCATAGGGTTCTGTGATGTCTGGTGCTGAAGTTGCTGAAGCCTACACCTTTCCCCACTCCTCCATTACGATATGTAGATGTAGCCCATTAAAACTAAAATGATGTTTTGTCTGTTCTGAGCGTCTGTAAACAACAACATTGCACCATAGTGGTCTCTGGTGTAAATGTATACATGTGATTATATACGTAAACAATGAAACACAACACAGAAAAACGTCAGGATTCTAACTTTATTTTCTAAATGTTCCACGGTGAATGAAAACGATTTGACCTAAATCACGATGGAACTTTTAAGAGTTACTGAGGCTGCTCATCATGCCGATGGGATCTTGGCTGAATAAACATTTCATACAGTTGAAAGAGAAAACAAAACAACAAATCCCAACTTGAATAGAATGGTATGTTTTAACTTTAAAAAAAAAAAATGTATAAATAAATGAATAAAACTTCATATAAAGAAAAGCTCACATGGGGCTGAATCGAAAATAGTCAAACATTGGATTATAAACCTAAAGTAAACAGATTTAGAAACTTCTATGTCAAAGTTGCCAATCAAAAGAATGTAAAGAATTAAACAAGCATGCAGTTTGTACACTCTCGCCTATAGTCTGCGAGTAGAATGTCGTTGTCTTACACATCCTGGCCACATGGGGGCAGTAAATGTCTGCGGATTACAACATTGTTCAGCAGAGCAAAAATCCATATCTCCAAAGCGACAGAGAACTGAACTGTCCCATAAATATACAGACTGAATGTTTCAAACAGATAATTGAATTGTAGAATGAAAAAGAAAATCAATTCTCTTTGATGCAAATCTAAATATGCTGACGGGACAGTTTCCCGTCCAATCAGGGCATTTCATCTCAGACGTGGCTGTAAATTGAAAAGGAAGAAAAAAAGGTCAATTCTTTGGTTTTAAAGGTCCAGTACGTAAGGACATGATTGAAATTATTTCAAGTTTTATTGTCAAAGATTTAACATATGTACGTTCCTTCAATTCCTGGCTCTCAAGAGTATAATGAGGTGAATGTGTTACTCGTTGTTGTCATTGCTCCAGAATGAGCCCTTTGTTTACATCAGTAGCAGGTCGTCTCCATGGAGGCGGCCATGTTGCACCAGCACGTCTTGACTGTTACGGTCAAATCAAACACAATTAGCATTTCACTTGATAAGGCGACAATTAGTGAGTTCTCCTCTATGCTTCAATGCGATGGTGATGGATGTTCCGTTATAATAGTCTCCACACTGTGTCTTTTAATACGACACGCTGCACCTTTAAAAGCCAGTCTGAGCCAGTTTTAAAAGATGCACACACAAAAAAAAAAGTGAGAACAACAAAATTGTTCCCAGATTTTTGCCTTACGGGCCTCACACATCTCTGTTCATCTTTAAACAACAAACAACCGCAATGTGCACTGACAGGCCGTGTTTGAGTAATGGCACCTCTGAATCCTGCTCTGGACCACAGGATGGAGGGAGGGAGGGAGGGAGGGAGAGGGAGAGAGAGAGAGGGAGAGAGGGAGAGGGAGAGAGCGAGGAGGAAATTCACAGAGAGAGTGCTGGGCTGTTGTGTGAGTCCATATAAATACATAGGCAGCGGGGACAAACACCTCGGCGCCGTGGGGTCCGTGCACGTCCATGGCTGCGTGTCCATGTGCTCGGCTGCGTGTATGATGTGTGTGTGTGTGCGTGTGTGTGTGTGTGTGTGTGTGTGTGTGTGTGTGGTGAAGGGGGTGGGGGGGGGGGTGGATGGACGGTGGGGGGCAGCCGGGGGGGCCGATGGACGACTGGCAGCCTGTCAGAGTCAACTTATTTAATTCTGCCAGTATCTGAAGATGTGGGCAGGGCCGAGCTTGACAGCCTGATTCTTTACCTGTCACCGCACTCAAGGTGCGATGGGTAATCTGTCTAAGGATGACCACCCACCCGCGCTGGCCACGCCCACCCGCCCGTGCCAAAAGCCGTCCATGTGCTCACACAGACAAGCAGCAAAATATCGCTCTGGCCGTGTGCATGGGATGAGGTTTGCAATGCCCCAGTGGCTGGGTGACAGTCCGTCAATCAATCACACCCATCCCCCGAACCCCCCCCCCCCCCCCCCCCCCCCCACCCCCCACCCCCACCCCCCCTTCCCCCGTCTCACCTGTAAATGAGCGCCTGCCCGTCTCCGGGGCCGCGATAGGCTGATTGGCTCTGTCAGTCACAGTGTCAGGCAAATGTAGATCAATGGGAGGCGCTCAGCTCGGTGCCCTGTAGATTTCAACAGATCCCTCCACGGTCACGCACCGCTGATGGCACATGTCACCCAGGACGCACCCGGCGCCGGCTCCACTGAGTTTGTGAGGGGCTGACTGGGAGTATATGTGTGTGTGTGTGTGTGTGTGTGTGTGTGTGTGTGTGTGTGTGTGTGTGTGTGTGTGTGTGTGTGTGTGTGTGTGTGTGTGTGTGCGCGCATTAGTATGTGGATAAATATGGATAGAACCAAATGTGGCAACAGAAACAACAACATACAGGGATGGGAATGAGTGTGATGACGCTGTTGGGTGAAATATATATACACTGTAAAAGATGTACAGACCATAATGGCTGACGGGGATTGTGTGATAAATGAACGAATGAGTGAGTGAGTGAGTGAGTGACTGCATCATGCATAAACGGATGAATGAATAACATGCAATGAATATATTCATCTCGTTAAATTCATTCAGCAAGGAGGAATGCAAACTAAGCACACGCTGAGCCGGAACCACAGAAACTCTGAAGGACAGATAGTTGTTTTGTTTTTTTCTCCATCATTTATAAAAACATGCGAGGATTCCAAGAGTCGGTGACGTGTGCTGCAAACACACAGCGCATGTGTGGAGAAACACAGCTGGATGCACAGGAGTGTAACCATGAGTGAGTAGAAGTTGACTGACTCCGTAACAATGGCTGACAGGAAGTAACAACAATATCCTGTAGTCTGTACGGGCAGCACCCGATGTAAAATGCTTGGTCAGCTGTTTTGGGTCAGAGTCATATCTAAGTCTTTGTGTTTGTTCTCTCACTTCTCATCATTGTTGAATGAAAATGTGCTGTAAAAGTATTCTCTGATGAATGTGTTGTTCACATCTTCATCTATTAATGTTCGAATGACATATGTTGGTGAATGGTTGGCGAGGCTGGGAATCGAACCCATGATCACACACACTCAGAGTGCGTGCTCTAACACTGAGCTACTTCCCTCCTTTCTTATGTTATTTTCATTTTATTTTAATAGTGAGGGTTAAACCTTTAACTTATTTTGTGATGTCACTTCCCCTCTTTGTTAAAGTGTGATAACACAATCAAAGTAGAAGATGACCAACAAATGCCCAAGTAAGTGACAGTTAACTTAGATAAATGTACTGTGCATTTGAAACACTTTGATGTTAGTGTCTTTCTCAGAAGTGGCTGATTTAAGTTATATTCTCCTCAAAATCTGATCCGCGTTACATTATATCATATTGAGTTTCAGCGCTTTGTTCCACGGTTGATTTTCACAGAGAGCTCTGTTCCATCAGCTCCCGTCCGGGCGCTTTCTTTGCATGAAGTTGCTAAATACGACTCTTTCATTACTGTCAATGACTTTGGAAAAAAAGAAAAAAAAAAGAAAATCATCATCAAAGTGAATAAACAGTCTGACGCTACTTTGTTTACCGGGCAGCACCCGCTTGGATGCCGCCCAACAGGCCGACGTGCGCTCATCAGTCCCGCGGCCGCGGCTCGGCGCCGAGGCTCGAATCAAATCAGCGCAACATTATTCAATACCTCAAGGTTAAGTTGCGCGCCCAGGGGCTCGGGACTTCACGCGGCTCGCAGAGTGATTTTCTTTTTTTTCTTCAAGCTCTCAGGGTAAAATCAATGAGGCTCAGTCCGGGGAGATATTAGCTGTATTTTTTTTTTTTCCAATTCATCCATGATTCGAAACACTCGATGCCCAGAGACGGCTCGAGTCTGCGCGAGACGCCCCGAGCGACGGTCGCTCACATCGCAGAAGCGCATAGATTTCATCTCACTTTTTACTCTCAGCCATCGCTCGCACCCGGAGCCTCAGAAGTTTGGAGCGTTCTCCTTCCGACGCGATGCTTACAGCAGCGCGCCGCTCCTTTAACTGTTTGGAGCTGAGCGCAAAAAACAACAACAACAACGACAACAAGGAAAAAAAGCTACGTAGGAACAAGTGACGCCAGAGAGACGCCTGCTGTGTCGTGAATCAGCGCCTTTAATCAAACCCGAGCACATTGTGTTTGGAGTGAGATTGATTAGTGTGAAGGGTAAATGATCAGTTATTTTCTGCTCTTAATTAAACGGGAGGTGTTTTTGTTTTTTGGTGAATATGGAAAGAAATTGACGCCTCAGATACAATGGAATGAACTTTGTGGCCTCGGCGGTGTTTTTAGAGATAGCGCAGTGTTTAAAAGCGCGCGTATGACATCGCACTCTCGTTGTTGACATGAACTTCTTGGATATTTTGCAGTGAAAGAGCGGCATGTTTTGTCATTTCCACTTTTTGTCCAACTTCTTCTGCCCGTTACTTTCACTCGACTCACCCACGCCAACCTTCAGTGTTTTTCTTATAAATCGAATGTTTTCATCGACATAGAGGCTCTGCCTCGACAAACTGTTTCGTTTCTATACCATCGGTTCGATTCCCGACCTCGTCCCCATCTCCACATGCTGCAGAGTCCACGGGCAAGACCCCCAACCCCACCTTGTCCCGTGTACTCATAAATTAAAATAGCTGCCAATCAGACGCACCGGATGAATCTTTGTGTGAGCGGCCGAACGTAAAGTGTTTACTGTGAAGTGCTTCGATGGGTCAAGACCCGATAGAGCTCTTTACATAAACACAGACAGTTACCATTCGATCTCACTCGTGAAAAACACACATTTCCTCCGTAAACAAGATTCATCAGGTTAAATGATCCCGAAGCCCGTTTCCAATCAGACGGGTGAGTCACGCCGGTAAACAACACTCAAGGTCAGTGGCCACGGTCTGATATGTAATGGTGGATGGGCAGCGAGTTATAAATATGTGTGTGTGTGTGTGTGTGTGTGTGTGTGTGTGTGAGGTCATCAGGCAGTGGATGGGAGATGTACGCCGGGTGAAGTGTGTCCCCGAGGACACTCTCATGTGAATCCCTGGTCCCGTTCTTCAGCCCCAGCCTCTATTCTCCATCTGGACTAATTGCCCCACTTTGCCTCATCATACAAACATGGAGCCATTCTAAAAAAAAAAAAAAAAACAGACCCCCCCTCCCCCCCTCCACTCCTCCTCATCCTCCTCCTCCTCCTCCTTTCATTCTTTCTTTCTTTCTGCCTCCCTCCTTCAGCAAACTTTCTCATTCTGTTTCCTTTCCCCCACCTTTTATGCTCTCGCCCACTCAGCCCCCTGCTCTTCCTCTCTTTTTGTGCTCTCTCTCTCCTTTTCCGCCTCGCTCACTCCAGCTCCTCGCTCGTCCATCTTTTAAAGAGGAACGGAGCAAAGCGAGCGAGAGAGAGAGAGAGAGAGAGAGGGAGAGAGAAACTTTCTGGCCACTTCAGGGACCAAAGGCATGAGGTAATCCAAGGCAGGATTGTGGGGCCTCCTTTGTCCCACATCTCCCGGCTTCCTACGGCCGCATGTGGGAAAGTGGAAGACCACCGCTCTGCATTCAGGGGGGGCCAACAGAGGACTGGATAAACCGTGTTGACAGGTGAAGAGAAGTGCCTTTGTGCCGGCACAGGAACATGTGCTATCAAAATGTTTTGTTGTGGAGGGCCCTCGAAGAAGCTGCCGCTTTGCCAGCCCTGCCACACGGAGCGGGTGAGCGATGAGAACTCCGGTGGGCAGGTTCTCGGCTTGGCGCCGGCGGCTCGAGACAAACGCAACGCGGAAAGGGAATAATCTGTGAATGAGAGGCAGGAAGCGTTGCCCCGGTGTCCCGGCTCGTACGCGCCGTCAGAATGGGACGAACGGGAGCTCCGAGAGGCAATTCGTCTTCCGTCCTTTCCGGATATAAAACTGTAGATTTTGATATCGTTTTTGCTTCGGCCTTTGTGAAACTCTCTCTCTCTCTCTCTCTCTCTCTCTCTCTCTCTCTCTCTCTCTCTCTCTCTCTCTCTCTCTCTCTCTCTCGGTCTTTCCCCTGGTTATGTCCTTCGTTGCTTGTTTCTCTTCATCCGGTGCTGTGATGTATCGATCGGCGCGGGAGTGACACAGTGAGTTGGTTCCTCCAAGTGTCTCCGGTAAACCAGGGCCTGCGGTGTGTCGGCGCTGAGTGTGTGGCCCAGTCAAACATACGGCCCGCGGGCCAAGACCGGCTCGCCCGAGGGTCCGATCCGGCCCGTGAGATGACTACGCAAATTGTGAAAATTGACAGAAAAGACACGAACTGCAACTAAGAAAAAATAAAAAAAAGGAGTCAAAAGAAGTAGCAAGCAAAAGCTCATAAAGTACATTTTCAGAATGGGAACATTTGTTGTTGTTGTTGTTTGTATCACGCTGTAGGATTCGACAGGTGCGGCCCACCTGCCATCAAACCGGGGCGTCTGAGCCGAAAGGAGTTTGACCCACGTGATGTTATATCTCCAGTTCTCTCGGGGCTGGTGGTCAGCCTCCCCTTCCTCCTCCTCTGGATCAGTCCCTGCTCGAACAAGACGTTATTATGGGATAGGCTTTGACAGGCGAGGCTGGGTCGTAATGGGTTAAACATGGATTTTGATGCATGCCTCCGCACCACAGTCACAGACTCGAAGTACAGGAGGATGGCCCCTGTGTTTGTGAAATTCTAGCTTTTTATTTTATTTTTTCACAACAGGAGGGGGTGGGGCCATGTCATCTTTATATCTTTATATATATATATATATATATATATATGTACAGAGTCTGAGCTGCAGACAGACAACTGACTCCCGTGAGAAAACACGCAAGACCCCAGAGTCAGATGGCGGGAGAGCGGAGAGTCATGTGATACTGGAAACTAAACATGTCCAATATGATAGAAAATAAACTTGTGGAAAGTTGGAAAAGTTAGTGAAGTGTACCATCATTCCTGTGGTACATAGACTAAATATAAACTCCAGGCTGCTGAAATATGACATCATTTGTGTTCCGTCTTATTTTCATCTGAACCTTTTCACTGGTAA